>JAPYZP010009205.1:0-10069 GCA_030522985.1 Torymus sinensis
TTCTGATTCCATCTTGAAATATAAGAAAAAAACGGTTTTTGGGGGTGAACTTTAAGGGCGGTTTTCACCCCTTAGATATGTTTTTCCGCAGATAAAAAAGAATACGTGTCGAATATTTTTTGACACTCTACTCATATGCGAAGTTTCATGAAAATGGGAGGCGGACACCAAGTGGCCTTTCCTTGTAAGTCAGGTAAATCTCTCAACGACCTGCTTCATGCAGGACCCAATTTACTCTCAAATCTCGTCGACCTAGTGTGTCGCTGGCGCATATATAAGTATGCTCTATCAGCTGCTGTTGAAAAAATGTATCGCCAGATCTTTGTTCATAACCAACATCAACATTTCCAATCCATTTTGTGGCGGGTTGATAGCACTCGAGCTGTAGATGCATATCGTTTGCGCACAGTCACTTATGGTGTCGTTAGTTCCACCTTTCTCTCGCAATGAGTTTTAAAACAATTAGCTGCAGATCATGAATCCGATTACCCTCTTGGAGCGCAAGTGCTCAGGGACGTAATTTATATGGATGATGTACTATCTGGTGCTCATTGCTTAAGCTAGGCTAGAAGAAAACAAGAGGAATTCATTAATCTTCTCAAAGTGGGCGGTTTTCCAATTCAAAAGTGGTCCTCCAACAACGTAACAGATAACTCCACTTCATTGGCTGTTTTAGGAATCTCTTGGGTCCCTCAGAGTGACAAATTCTGCTTCAACGTCGATTGTCAATCCCTCTCAATGATAGTCACTAAGCGATCAGTGCTGTCAAGCATAGCTCGTATTTTCGATCCCATGGGATGGCTCTATCCCATTGTGATCACCGTGAAGATTCTTATGCAATCGTTATGGCTGCTAAAGTTAGGTTGGGAGGATGGCCTCCCTGAAAATTTATCTAATCAATGGAGATAATGGCAAAAACAATTGCACTCATTATCAAGTAATCGACTTCCTCGTTGGTCTCGTTACTCGCCTCGAGCCCAAATAGTAGAAATTCATGGTTTCATTGATGCGTCTAAAGACGCCTACGCAGCCGTAATTTACCTGCATGTAATTATTGATTATTAAGCGTTAGTATCTTTACAAATTTCTAAAACGCCTGTCGCTCCATTAAGAACCTTGAGTATTCCAAGATTGGAGCTTTACGCTGCTCACACTCTCGCTCTTCTAGTCAATCATTCCACTGAAGTTATGCCTATTCCTTGTATCATCGTACATCTTTGGTCTGACTTTTCGGACGTCCTTTGTTGTCTGAAGGATCGCTCATCTCGTCGCGAATCGTTGTTCAGACATCCTCACACTAGTACCCAACGCCTTTTGGCATCAAGTACGTTCACAAGAAAACCCGGCTGACATAGTCTCTCATGGCATAGAGCCTTCTAAGTTACAGAATTATTCTCTATGGTGGAAGGGACCCGAGTGCTTGATCGAGAATCCCATTCCGTGGATCGAGAATCCCATCCTGTCCCACGGTATGGGACTTAGTCGAAGTTTATTCTGCAGTCAAACACTCGCACGCTCTTGGATTTTGAATTCTGTGATTTTGAGAGTATTCCCTGTCAACTTGCAGTGTCTCTTAAGGAATTGAACAATGCTCGTCTGCTATGGGTGCATTTATATCAAAGAACCCATTTCGCTGAAGAACTGAGGTCCCTCTGCTCTCAAAAACCCATTCGCTTCAACAGTGCTCTGCTTAGATTAAGCCTTATTTTTGGTAAATGACTCATACGAGTGGGTGGTCGATTGCGCAACTCATTGCTCGATGAGGAGACAAAACAACCTTTAATCCTTCCCCCTAAGCATACATTTGTCAAACGACTTATCGAACACGCTCATTTGAACACCTTACACGGTGGTACTCAGTTCACGTTGATTACAATTCGCAGACAGTATTGGATTCTTAGAGGTCGACAGGAGGTTAAGGCAATTATTCACAAATGCGTGCACTGCATTCGATACTCTGCTAAAACAAGCACTCAGATGATGAGTGAGCTGCCGTCCCCTCGTGTTCTTCCCTGTTCACCCTTTCAGCGTTCCGGTGTTGATTACGCCGAACCATTTTCAGTTCGCCTTTCAAAGACTCGAGGTAGAGGCACTAAAAAAGACTACATAGCCATATTTGTGTGTATGTCCACTCGCGCCGTGCATCTAGAAGTACTAGAGGACTACTCCAGTGAGGCCTTCGTCAGCGCCTTTCATCGATTCACCGCTCATCACGGGTGCGCTGAATTATGTCCTTAATATATGAGCTTGTATCTTTACACTTAGAAAATAGGAAAGTAAGTTTTATTCAGTGTAAATATATCTTCTTTCTTATTTATGTTATTTAGTTGACATTTAATATCTATCATTTCCGATGTAAGTCTCTTTTTATAATTTCTCTCATTATCCAAAATTTCAGCGTTTTACCAATCAATTTGTATTATGTATTGTATATCTATATGTATAAAACTAACATCTGTTTTTTTTTCAAATAAAAATAGTCTGAAGAGGTTGGCAGACCTGCCAAAGAAACGTCGCTAAATATTAGCCTGAAATAAAAATATGTTTTTTTATTATATATAACCGCCGTCTGATTGAGAAAAAATCACATCAATTATAAATTTTAAATTATAGAGTTAAATTTTAAATTATAGTTTAATTTTAAATTGGAAAGTTAAATTTTAAATTATAGAGTTAAATATTAAAATATTATGGTACTGTGGAGCAGATGGCGAATCCCCACCTCTGACCGTAATTGGAGCGGGGGTGTATTATAGGGTATCTGTACATCAATACATCCTCTCCCCTTCCACCCTGTGGTGGCGGAATGGTTAGTGGTGCTGGTTTGATGTGTCTGTCCCATGGTGCCACAATAACTACTTGTGTAGTGCACGTATTATAGAAATCAATCGAGTTGGGTTACAGCGTGATTGAGATATTTGTCGTATGACATATAAGAGCACGCAGTATGATCCAACCAGTGGTGAGGGTGGGCTGTTTCCAGCGTACGTAAACACATTCCTACGGTGGACCCAAGATGAACAGATGATACTAGCAAGGGGCGGTATATTGACGAGTGCGAGAGCGAAGAAGGAATAAGATTAGACCAAGAAAAGATTGAATAAAATTCGGGTCGACGTGGGGTCGCAAATCTATGCTTAAATTCATTCTGGGGAATGTTTGGGCAACGATCGAATTTAAAACAAACCGAAGTGGTCAAAACGTACGAGGGGCTGCTGAAACTGCTCATAGCGCTTGAAAACGGAGAGGGAGTTTACCTACGTTCTCTCTGGGGGTCCGAAATGTTATGCCTTTCGAGTGCTCGTTCAATCGAATTTCTCTTAATAGCGCGAATTCACGTAAGATCAATTTCGATGGTATCGAGCATTTGATCGCAGAGTATTTTAATAACGAGGACAGCGCTCCTATTGTTTTAAATTACAACGCGATCAGACGAACGCATACGTACAATTTCGTTATGCGAGGTAAAAAAAAGTCGCGTTCTATAACTCTGAGGAAGCGAAGATATTTTCAATATGCCGTTTCGCTTCCTTTCAGCTATAACCGCTATTGAATAAGTATATATTATAATGCGATGAATGTCGTAAATTTTGTATATTCTTAACATAATAGTATAAAATTTATTCTAGATATTTAAACTGTTTTATGAGATTATTATTATTTCCATGGCCTCTTCTCCCATATACCTTTTGATAGCGATGATCAGCTAATCAAAGCGTGCGGCGCGGAGAATACCTGATCAAAGAAAGAGTGACTTATATCCGCAAAAGTCACCTGATCTATTCGGTAAATGTACTTACCCGCTGCAACTGTAATCAACGTGGAAGTTACTTCTGCGGTAATAAGCTGATCTCCACGCGCGCGCCCGCCGCCGCGGGTATCGTACATATTACGTATTATTGGCATGTGGGTGAGCGAATTAAACGTTTAAAAGAGGTTGGAAACGTGAAACTTTTTTATTTGACTCGTAAACATGGACACGCGATGGATGCATCCGTTTACTTGCTGCGTGTGAACCACAGGCTGCGGGAAAACTTTATTCGTAAAGCGTTTTCTCGACTACCTACCAAAAGTTCGCGACACACGTTTTGACCGCGTCGTATTTTATTACGCCGAATGGCAAGACGCCTACAGACGGGATCTTAAGCCTCACGGACCACCCATAGAGTTTTGACAGGGGCTTCCACAGATACCAGATTACTCGAGTGACAGTGATAAAACAAAGTTACTAATTCTCGATGACCTCATGCGTAAATCGTCAAACGATGTTATTTTAGATTTTTTTACAAAGGGCAGTTATCACAAAAATATTAGCGTAATATTAGTGACGGAAAATGTATTTCACAAAGGTGAGGCACAGCGCGACAGGAGTTCGAATACTAAGTATCTGGTATTGTTCAAAAATCCGCGTGACAGACGTAAATACAGCACCTCGCGCGACAAATTTTTCGGGAAGATTCGGCTTTATGCAATAGGCCTATCTAGACGCCACGTGTGAACCTCACTCCTATCTTTTTATCGATCTCTCTCAAGCCTGCTTAGACGAGTTTAGATTTCGAGCAAACGTATTTCCCAATAACGGTGCTGACGTCGCGGAGTAGGAGGCTGGTTAGGTGGACTTTCGGCGCATCCTACCATACGTCAGAAGCAGGGCCGAGGCTGTAAAAAGGCACTACGCGTAGGTATAAACGTCCTTGATAACGTTGCTAACAATGGGGTCAGTTTCAAAGAGGCTGTAAAATCACGGTGCAAAGAATCTAGACGCAACATCAAAAGATAAGCCGCGGACAAAATATCGGAAATCATGAAAGGCTCGGGGTATAAAAAGCTGTAAATGGCAAGCGGAGGCGACAGTCGAGAAAGAAACGCACTCAGGCGTGCACGGCAGGTGATAGGAAAAAAAAACAGCGAAAGAAAGCCTACTGTGAGAACTAGCAAGAAGAAGAAGATGAAGAAGAGAAAAGAACTTCGCAACATAAACGATATTTTTCGGCCAAAGTAAAAATGGCCTTCTTGCACTCGCACTCTAACTAACGCATGTCGAGTGAGCTCGACATTTTCACTCTTTTGGCGGCTCAAACCTCGGTTGAGAGTAGTAGTTTTTTACGCTACAAAACCTGTGTCCTCGCTAAGCGGACGCACCCATAGAGTTCGTCGTTCCGACCGCAAGCGAACATTATATAGATCTCGTTCACACCATGCTATACTTCAAAGCTAAAATACAACCGAATGTCGAAACCCCTGCTAAAAATTTAAAGTTGGCCCAGTAAATAACGATGACGACGACGATGATGAACGCGACGAGACGGATGTGGCCCCATAAAGACCAACTGACCGCGACAGCAGCACATATTTCACGTTTAGCATAAAATGAATACGAAACAAATCACGAGGACCATTATTAGACTCCGAGCAAACTCGATAGATGTATACGCAGTCGACCACATCCCGAGAAGCTTGAGTCTCCCAGCCGCTGTTGAAACCAATGTCGACATCTCATATAAGCCTGGATCCCACTGGGTGGCATTCTACATAGACAAAAATGCAAAAGGAACATATATTCTTAGCTATGGACTCGCTTCTGTGTCACGACATCATATCGATCGACTTCGAATAAATTGCGCAAGCTTGACGTGGCACGAGAAGAAACTGCACAGTATTAATACCAAAGTTTGTGGTGGTATAGCGGGCATGACGTCATGGAAGCGCGTGGGTGATGCCTACAGTAACATGTGTGAATAATCAGAACCACTAGCTAAGTGGGTAATTAATCCCCCCTTTTATTTATACTAATTAGATGTTCACACTTGCTAATGTAAATACTTGAGTTAATGATCTTGTCACACTTGAGTGAAGGGTTTTCACAGTGGGGTGCCATCTGGCCCATGCAGACGATACAGCGGTGGGGCCACTTGAGACCGTCTCGCTATACCAGTCCCCTTACTACTTCTGTGAAATTTTTCACTAGTCCGGTATCATAATCATCCAAAACAGTCCTGTTCGTCGAGGACAAGTAGTTTGTTTTGTACCATTTAATAAAAAGTGTTGATCAGAATGGGATTCATAAAACAACCGAAGTTAAAGCCAGTCAAAGTTGTGGTATTATTAAAAAATGCAGATTTTAGCCTGTATGAATTGATAATTCAAATTTATGTTTTTGAATTATAATTTAAATTCCATAACATACGCAGGCCTTAACAAACTTTTTTGTTTAATCCTTCCTTTCATAATGTTCTATATATTTTATAATGAAATTCAGACCAAAAATATGACTGAACTGTAAAAGTCTGACATAAACAAGAAAATATCGCATTAACCTCACACAGCTTGTCATTTAAATATCTTTTACCTACATACTTTTTATGGTTTACTGGCATGAATTGTATTTAAAAAAAAGTAATTTTCAGTTACAAATCTTGTGAAAAAGTGTAATCACCAATAAATTAGTACAGTAAAAGGAGAGAATCTGATTATTTTACATTTCAACATTGTTTTACTTGATTTCTTAGTGCATATATCATAGTCCATTATAAAAGTTTAAATAGTTTGACACGCGCCCCACTTCTCCAAATCTCAACAACTTTTCTTGTACAATACTTATTTTCTTAATATTCTATTAGTTTTATAAAGAAATTTAGACCAAAAACATAACTGAACTGTCCAAATCCGACATAAATAAGAAAATATGGCATTAACGACATACATCTTGTCATTTACATATTTTGTACCTACATTTTTTTTTATGATTTACTGGCATAACATTTATTTATAAATAAGAAAGTCTAATTTACAGATGTTATAAATAAGTTTAGTAACCAATAGATTGGTACGAAAAAAAGAAAGAATGTAACTATTTTAAATCTTAACATTTGTTTTACCTGGTTTTCAAGGGCGTACAACAGTTAAATTTTTTTTCTTTGATTAACCTAAAAAATAAAAGTTTTGATCAATAATGATATTATATAAGTATATTATATAAATATAGTTCATTTTTAATAAAATAAAGATATTGACATTTCAAAAATTTTCACCTGCCGTCGCTTTCAGACTGAACCATTTGATATTTTTTAATGGGGTACGGACCAAAATCTTTGTTTTTTTTTTTATACCTCCTTTAACTCAAGTTATTTTCATCCCTTAATTTTACCATTTAATATTTTTTAAAGTAAAAAAATTGATTGAATATTCAATTTTTTTTTTAAATTCCACTTTTTTTTACTTTGAGATCTTGAAATGATATTTTTAACATATACAACATTATCAAAAATAGCTTCAGTCAAAGGAGATAAAAAACAAAGATATAAAAAACAAAGATTTTGGTCCGTATCCCATTAAAAATATCAAATGGTTCAGTCTGAAAGCGACGGCAGGTCAAAACAAATTATAGTTTCCAGTAGAAGGCTGTAAAGACATAAATAACAAATACTATTGGCATGTTTTTTGCATAATATACAGTCAAAAAAATGTTTTTAACTTAAAAATTTAAAACATTTTTGCTGTCTGATCATTCAAATTGGAAACTATCCATTGGAAAATTACTACTCTCACCTGCAAAAAATAATTCTTTTTAACTTGACAGCTATTCATAAATGAAACGCGTAAGGTTCTTACCAATCTATTTCTGTTGTTCTTTTTTTCTGTAAATATGCTAATATACTTGCTTCTCTTTATCCGCTTGTATGGTCTGCCTGTTGGTGAATAATTATTTCAATAGCAAACTGGAACAGTAGATGCTATTCTGACTTCTGTTACATTTCTGAAGCGTTGCCTTGGTGAACATACACAAAACTTGAGTGAGAGTTTCAACATCTTTTGTAAGTTGTACTTATCCCAACACTATGTTTGTAGACTTTGATGCTCTTTCTCTTGGTGCAAAGCCTGCAACTATCCTCTTCAATGATAGGATGTGTTGTCGCATTGCGAAAATTATTTAGCGGATGGGCATATAATACCTTGAGTCAATGCCATTTCTGCTACAAAAAAAGAAGAACAATGAAACAAAATAGAAAAAGATAAACTTGGGAGCTACAGGAGGAAGAAGAATATTTTTCACAAAGTCCAAATAAACTTACCATCCAGTAAAGAAGAAGAGAAAGAGTATGAAGCAGGAGACTATAAATTTTTACATAAAATTCACAGGACTCACAGTTTTTGATTCTTCGACATTGTTAATATTACTTTAAATTACTTAATTTGAAGAGAGTGTAAATGGTTGTACATACAGTTTTCTTCTTTTTCATGTATGTAGAACTAACCTCAATGTGCACTTGTTTGTTGCTGATCAAATTGATCATATGTGATTGAAAATCTGACATCTGAGAAGTAGCAGACTACAGTATCTACAGCTCACTCGAAACTCGAAGTCTCGAATCCTCGAAAGAAGTAACCGCGCGCTAATTCAAACATTTTAATTTAACTTTTATTTTCTCTTATTCGTTGTTTTTATTTTGGCTGGGCCGGTATTCTAAACAATTTACTACAAAATGAAAATTTTTAATTTTTTTGGCAAATAATGCGTTGTGCATTATATACTGTAACTTCTAAATTTTTTAATATTTCGGCCTAAAAATTTTTTTTTAAATACATATTAACATGTACATTTGGAATATCCAATAAAAAACCCCCTTAATAGTCTGTTAAGTCCTGAATTCCAAGGAAATTATTCTTATATTTGTATGGTTGGATATATTTTGATTTGTTTTACCTTTTTTTGTATAGGTAGGTTCTCGAACTGCGCTTTCTCCTTGAGGTGATCTCTCGTAACTAATTAGGCTAATTGGTAGTTGTTGAAACTATTTATTAAGCACTATATATTTTACAAATAAAATATTCCGAGATTAAAATGTATTTTTACAACTTATTAATTGAATTGAATATTAGTGTACGGAGCTCGCAATCTTTTCACGATTACTAATTTTGCGTGGCGTGAATTGACGTATTTATGGATCATTTAAAGTGGGTTAAAGATGATCCTGACGATGAGTCGAGATCATATTTTTAAACAAATTAAGGAACCATTTAAATATCGTATTTTCATTTTCACAATCAAAAAGTGCTGAGTGCACAAAAGTACGGCGCACGTATTCTTTCGCGAGTTTGGAGGTTCGCTACGTCACGCGGTTGCGTCGTCGAAATGCTGCGTCGTTCGATTTTGCAATTACATCATTTGTAGTTCAGAAAATTACTGATGAGAAATATGCATGTTAATTTAATTTTAGAGATACGTCGCGGATGTAACACCTCCCCCCTTAGACTGTTGAATATCCTAGACATTCAACAAATAAAAATAAATCATTAGTAATTTTCCGTTACAGAGTTCCTTAAGTTGAACAATTAATATAATTCGCTATTAAGTCGGTAACTTGTTGAGTGTGGAAATCTTTGCTGCATATGCGTTTCTCTCTTTTGTCGTATGCAAGTTCGTTGTTCTTGAGGTCATCTACTTATTTTTCCGGTAAGAGAATTGGAATTCTTCTGCACTAAGCATCGTAGGCATAAATCGTGTATATAAGTTGCGATGACTATACCGTAAACATAATCAGTTTTTGAACTTCTTCAACCATGGCACCTGTAGTCAGTGTAAGTATCCTTTCTTTTTCCTAATTTTTATTGATGTCTTAAGTGAACATATTCTCGTGTTTTTTCCTTTTAATTATATGTTCTTTTTAATGATAATATTATATATTTGGGTGTCCGTTATTTCCAGAATTGAAAAATTCTAAAAGAGGCGATTGAATTTCGAAAATATATGCCAAAAAAATAAGAAAAACGTTCAGCACACTGTAGGCCTAAAAAGTTGAAATACTCTGTAGATTATGTAGAACTACTTTTGGTCCACTTAATATAGGTCACAATATGCAAAAAATTATAAAAAAAATAGCGTTTCTTGCTATTTATCATATCTAAATCACGAAAAAGCCTCTTTTGCAACACAGCAATCGAAAGTTCGTATAATTACCTTTAAAATGATCTTTTTCCAAACCCTTTTAGGATGCCTGTAAGCCGAAAAATCGTTGTTTAAAAATTATATGAAATTTTGTTAAAGAGGTAAATTTTTTATTGCACGAGA
>JAPYZP010009212.1:0-12696 GCA_030522985.1 Torymus sinensis
CCCGTAATTAAGACAATTAAGGTACTCGCTATAAATCACACCGGCTCTGCTCATCTACTTAGCGCCGTATCGCGATCGAGCATCTCTACTGTCTCTCTCTCTCTCGCTCTGTATGCTTATTCGCGAGTTTTTTCTACGAGTCTTGTTCTGTAATATGTCCGTTATAAAGTTTTTCTTTTGTCGGCGATTATGGATTTTGTAAAATATCTTGCCAGATGTTTGATAAAATGCAGTATAATACGATTTATACGTACAAGAAGAATGCATTTTAATTGAGTATAAGTTTCATTTAATATAGCATCAAAATGATTTTTTCAAAATAGCGAGAGATCGAAAATCTTGAAAGATATACTGTCATAAAATGCTGTACACGTGTTTAAATCAAAACAGTTCTGAAGAGACCATAAAAGTAATAAATTTGAATCACCTATTCAAAGCAACAACAACAACAACGAATAAGAAAAAAAGCATCTAATTTCGCACTCTATTCCTCGCCAAATTGCTACCTATACTTATCTGCCTTCGTTTACCCCTACATCTCTTTCTCTATTTCTCACCCATACATATACCTACACACATACATACATATATCTAGACTTCTCGTAAAGCGCCTCTCTCTCTCTCCTCCAACTATCTGTCTCTGCATCTCGCTTTCGTTTCTTCTGCGCCCGTACTTTTTTCCCTCCTGTGCGCCTCCTCCTCCTCCTCCTCATGCTTCGTTCCGCGCTAGCGCGGCCCAACTGATTTATGTGCGCGGATCCGGCGCGTACGCGCGAACCGTTTAACGCTGCGCGAGCCCGATGTATCTGCGCGGTACATCGAAATCCCGTATATATAGAGACGTCTTTCTCTCTCTCGTGCGAGTTTTTCTGTGTGTGTTGCACACACGACCGCGGCAGCAGCAGCAGCGGTAGCAGGATACTTAATTTCCGCGGCTGAGTTGTGGCCTATAGCGGGAAAAAATGTCGAGTGAGAGAGAGGTTTTATTGGTTAAGATTGACCGGCAGATTGATTCTAATCGCGAGGCGTTTCGTAAGGGTAGGAGATAGAGAGAGAGGAGAGTTTGGTGTATCTGGCGAAGATCGTTAATTGAATTACGATGTGGGGATGATTGGTCAATCATTGTGGAAAACGCGTACAAGTTGGAAGAAAGTATCTTGTATCTTTGATTTATTTTATTGGTATTTAAGTAAACACTGTAAAGATTTGCTATATAAAACCAAGAAATACTTGTAGAGTTTTACAGCTCTTTTAATAAATTGAGTAACGTTTCAATTTAAAAACAACACACCAATTAAAAGAGATCACACCCACTGTATATAGAAATAGTATATAAAATGTTGACTTGGAATATTAAAAAATAAAAAAGATGTATATTTTTTAAGAATCTTCTATACTAATGAAAGCTAAACATCGCTAATCAATTTTCAACAAAGACACGTACGCTTCAGAAACATCCAGAGCTCGTTTTTCCAATACACATCATTATCGTCGAATAAAAAACAGACCTGCACACACACACACACACACAAGGTATGTCGTTCAGTCGACGGTGCAGCACTTCAGCAGCCGCGGAGGAAGCTCGCGTCCGCGCCTATGCAAATTTCCATTGATTGGCCATAAAAGACCGGGCGGCTGCCGACGCTATCGATTTTACGTCCTCCGCAGCCAGACGACAAGCACAGACACACACACACACTCGCGTGCGCCTTCGTTACGTTTTACATTTTATTTTTCGTCATTTGTCGCGCGTTGCAGCGGAGAGAGAGAGAGAGAGAGCGCGCGTGCATCAGAGAAATTGGGAAGAATCAACGGGGCAGCAGAGAGGGCGAGAGTAGCACAAGCGGCGCGAGGACTCATAAATTGTCAATTTCGAAGTCAATTTGCCCGGGCTTACCAATCGGCTGCCGGTTAATTTCAAGGTGAATTGTGTCCAATATGGGTATATTATTAATGGCTCGGGAGCGCCGAGTGCTGCGGGGGTCGCCAGCTCACTCTCTCTCTCCCGTGGTATACGTACGTACGCGTGTGCGTGAGCGCGAGGGTGCAGTGTATATACTTGGGGGAGAGAGAGAGAGTACAGCCGCCCCGTTTTCGCGCGCGTGCGGCGCCCGGCCGAATATCTACATCGCTCAGGGCATATGTACACGGCGATTGCGTTACTTCGAAAACGTCATTTGGCCGCTGCGCGATAAGCCCCTGCGCCCGCCGCGTGCGTTATTGTGAGCTGCGATATGCGATTGTTAAAGATCCTAGAGAGTGTATACGAGAGCGAGTGCGTTGTGTGTATGCGCGCTGTGGGTGAGTAGGTACGGGAATATTAACGACTTAGGCCGATTGATACGGATTCGATTGTGAGAGAGGGTGAGGAGGAGGAAATTACGGCCCCGCGAATATGCGGGGGTATATATCGAGACAGGGCGGTTGTGATGCTGCTGCTGCTGCTGCCTGCGATTTCGTAATCGAAATTGCGAGAATTGATTGGTCGTTATTGCGATGTAGTGAGAGCTGATTATTGCATGCGCCTGTTGTTTTCTTTAGAATCCAAAATTAATAATGCAGATGTTAATCAATCGGAGTAATAAAAGTATAAAAGAATATAGATTGAATATTTTTGTTGATGGAAATGTTTTACTGAAACACACGCAGTCTTTCAAATTTGAAATTAGTTCGTTAGAGTAAACGATCGTTGAATACAATTGCTCAATGTTCTTTTTTGTATTACGAAGCATGGCTGCAGTGAAAAAAAAAGAAAAATAAAGTAAATATTTCCAATATAAAGAAACAGCTATAAGCTCGCGCGCGGTCCATATAATAAAAGCCGACTTTCTCCCGAATCATCGTCGCTGCCGGGGCCCTCGGCTAATCGAGCAAAAAAGGGAAAAGCCTTCCGGCATCGGTCGAAATTCTCTCCCGATTCCTCCTCCAATTTATACGCGCACCGGTATACACACACACAGAGACCAGACGCTATCCTGTCATGGTTCGCGGCGCTCCTTCGCCCCTCTCCCGTACATATACACGCGTTTTTCAATGTCGATTCCGCCGAGTCAGGCTTTAGTGCGACGCACGGGTGACTCTCGTCTTTGTCGTCCGAAAAATTTTTCTCGTCCGCGCGGCGCGGTTATGCGGGTATATGTACGTGTACACGGCAAGAGAAAGACAGAGAGCGAGAAAGCGAGAGAGAGAGAGAGAGCGAGTGGTAGTAGTCGACTATTAACCCCCTCGAGGCAATTGCACATTCCTCGGGGAATGTGGAGCACTTATCGATCGGAGGCGAATGAAGGGAGCGCATGTTTATTACGTTACCGCGAGGCGAGTTTCGCGTAGCGGTCGAGCGCAGAAGGGAAAAAAAGAGAAGGAAAGAGAAGGAGAGAGAATGGGAGGGAGGGAGAGAGAGACTGGACGTTTAGCCAAGATTGCAGTTTCAGCTGCTATGAGGTCTTTTGCCCGTGAATTCGCGCAGATGGTCCCCGAAGGAGAGGCATATTCTAAATTTTTTGATTGATCGGCAGATATCGATTGTAATAATATCCTTTTGTCAGAGCTTATAGTATTCCCTTTAATAATCCGTGTCACATTATTATTACATAATATTGAAATATTTTATTTGTATAACAATTCTATGTTGATTTATGAAAAAGAAAACGTTTATCAATAATAACATATCACAATTAAAATCATATAATTTATGAACTGAAAGATCCCAGTTAAAAGTTACATAATCAATAGAACAACCGAAAATCTCCAACATCGAACCTACCCACGTCCTTTCCCGTCTACGACCCTCGACTCACGACCCCTTCCTTGCTCTCTCCATCCCCCTTCACTCTCTCTCCCATCATAAAATTTCGTCGCTTGCCGATTCGCGTCATAACAACGACTTCGATTTTCCTCAAAAGTCCGTCCCACAAACTTCGATTTCTCGCTTTATAAACTCGATTGCCCGGCGCGTATTTTCCAAATTATAAATTTTTACGACGCACCAGTCCGATTGGATCTGTCCCGATTTCACGGCCTCGCGCCGACACGACAGAATCGTGCACGTGGCCTCCTCCCCCTTTCGGTACGCATCGCGAGTACGTAAGTATGATTCTTTTTTTCGGACTCTTTATTTTATTATTTATTTTATTGACGGCTGCTGGAGTGTCCTGTCGTACGGGGCCCTTACAATCGGGGTTATACTGCTCGCGTTGTTGTTTATGGGGTATAACAAATTGTTGGGCGTGTGATATTCCTTTTTTCTTTTATCTATATCAAAGCAAATATTGTGGAACGAATGTTCGTTACAATTCAAGATTTTCTACCAAAAGATATTTCTATATTTTACAAAAACAAAAAAATATTGTAAAATTACAGTAGTAATAAATTTTTAAGTATACGCGTAGCATCAATATTATTAACAAATAAGTCACCCTTTGCATCACATCTCTATATATACTCTGTTTACAAATTTTCCCATCTTTCTTGAACACCCTGACGGAATAATCGAGTTAATATAACTCTCATAAAGAGTCGAATCACGAACGGCAAGATTGTATCAAAGAGAGAGAGAGAGAGAGAGAGTAGCTCGAATAAATTAGTTACATCACGCTCGATTCATTCATCTTCGACGCAGAATCAAACGCAAAGCGCGTCTCCTAAGACCACTTGAGCCAGCGATAAAGTAGTCCCTCTCTTTCTATCCCTCCCCGCTCGCTCGCACTTTCCAGCGACTTAGAGAAATAAAATAAAAATGAAGAAGACGAAAAAAAGTCTGAAAGAAAGGTGGAAGAGGGGGGGGAGGAGAAAGAGAGAGAGAAAAAAAATCTCACCCTCGCGGGCAAGAGGTTGCGCGCGCCGCGCGCGAGATAAGTGTACGGAAAATAGGAAGAAAGTGCAACGAGCGTGAAAGATGCGATTTCATCGCTTTCGCTCTCCCCGAGTCCTTCATTCCGCTCCCACTCGCGCAACTATAAAAAAAAGGAAGAGTGAGCGAGAGGGAGAGATAGAACGGCAAAAAAGCAAGAGCCGGCTGGCACAAGCGAGCGAACGCGCTCCCCCTTTTACACGACTCGCGCGCACGGAAGGAATATTTTCTAATAAGCACAATGTAAAGCCGGAGAGAGAGAGGGAGAGAGGAAGGAGGTAAGGGGAGAGATGCTCGCACAAAAGAAATCTCCGTGTCTTTCTCCTTCTCTCCGTGCGCGTAGAAAGACGCGGAAGAGAGCAAGACGGAGAGGGACTTATCTCGGTAATATTGGATTAAAACTTACGCCGCTGCTATCTCTCTCTCTCTCTCGCTCGCGCAATATGTTATTTTTATTGCTTGTGGCTTTGCATAATGTTCCGTCGGCGCGCTATGTACGGGGGCGCGGCACCCGCGCGCTCGCTAATTTTAATTTTTACGCTTCCTTCTCTCCCCTCCTACCCCCCCCCGGAATAAATGAGCCGCCCGCGTACGTTCTTTATTTATTTATGCCGAGGCATCTCGACTTTCGGATCTGTCTCTGAACTGAGAGAAGATTAAAATTTCGGCACTGCGGATGTGTTGAACGCCGCGCGCCGTCTAATTGCTAAGGATATACACGTTGCGCGATACAAACAGTGTAATAATGTTAATATAAGTGCTACACACCGGCGAGTATAAGTGTGTGCATTAATTTATTACGTAATTTATTGTGCAGTTCATAAAAGACACTTTATTGCGGCACTTACTTTGGCGGATAACTGTGTATAGCTTTATCGGGGCGTCGTAAAACGCTCATTCTAAACCGGAATCAAATGCACAAGAGTCGCGCGGACTAGACCGTGTCTATGCGCACACGAGATATCAGAACTGCGATCGTTTGATTTATGCTCCGAATAATAACATTTATTGGTTTCCTACTCGCATATACTTTTCATTTCCCGCGCAACGTAACGCGTAACGAAAAAAGAGGGGAATCTTCTTCGTGTCTAATAATCGCGCCTCCCTCGCATCGTTTCATAATTCATAGAGATATATATACGGCGGAGCACCTAACAATCTTTCCATTACAGAGGCCAAATGCCATTAACCGAAACCGCATTTTTCATTTCCCCAATTTCCTTTCTAAAACAACGAAACAAGAGAGAGAGAGAGTAGAAAAAAAAACGATATCTCAATCATCGTGTGGCTGGCGGAGCCGCCAGAAACGTTTCCGAGCGCGGGTGGGTAAAAAAGTGCGAGCGAACACGCGACGTAGAAGCGTGGCGCCAAACGAAATGAGAGAATAAGTGTAGAGAAAATCTTTGGAAATAGGTATAATGATTGGATGTATAGTGCAGATGGATTTGGAAGGTTGGAAATCGCAGATGATGGGAGAAAATTGTATTTCGGGAAGTTTATATATATCGTTTTGGTAATAGAAAAATGCGAGAACTCTGGCAATTGAGAGCTTTTTTATTTGCTTTTCGGAGCTATACGTTGTATATGGCATTGATTCACGCGATATGTCCGTAACGTGATATAGCAAATAATGTTGTGCAACGGAATATTGTATAAGAAAAATATTATGTAAAGTTATTTTAATGAGAATAGAGAGAAAAAAATAAATTTTAAAATGTTGATATCACATTCATTAATATTGATATTTGAGCACCTAACCCATTTATATATATTCATTAAAAAATGTTATTTACGTAATTCGATGCAGCGTCATATATATACAAGAACACCAAACACGCCTTCATTAATCAGAAAAATTTAATTCGCAAACACACACAGGATTCACTTATACCCGCAAAATGCAATTTATATCCTCCAGCACAAATGTTATTCAAAATACCTCATATATGATAAAGGATTATAAATCGCGCGCGTTCGCAAGTAGTACAACTCAATTAACTTCCCAGAGAGAGAAGCGCTTATACGTCGCATTGAATCCTCGGCTCTCTCAAACGGCTCTACTCGACGCGCCTTTAAACGCTTTCTCACGTATATATACCCACACACAGACGCACTCACGCAAGCAGCTGCAGCGCAGACATTTAATTATAATTTCGCGCTCTTTCTCCCTCTCTATCTGTCGCTACTCCTCGCGCGCGTTCGTTCGCTCGCGATAAGCGATCTCGGCTATACGCGCGAGCGCGCGATTCTCCAATTATTCCTCCCGCCATGTGATCGGCTTCTTTCCTCCTCGGCGTATATACACCCCGGAAATAAAGGAACGTAGCTCGCTATCATCGTTGCCAGGCTCTTAATTAAGCGGCCATTACAATCGCGAGGAGATGAGCGAGTTTCCACGATTGCCGCTACCGATTCACACACATCGCGTATTGTTACGCGTTGTATTATGCATTATATACCGTATGTGCGATCGCGGGAATGTAGTTCAAGGCTCTCTCTCTCTCGCTTCCTTTTTTTGCATCGATATAGGCAGCAGTGGTACAGTAATATTAAATGATATGATTTGGCGTTTTTGTGGAAATATGCTGTCGATGTGACAAAGTCAATGATGTAATGAAATCATCAAGACGAATAATTACCTGTTTTATGCGAAAACATAAAAAATTATTTATGAAAACAATTTTGTTCGATTATCCACGTCAAATCTTAGTTCTTACAATGAAAAAAATAGCACGTTAATACAGTTCGCAAGCAGAGATGACAGTCACGACGACAGCCATACACATAGTGCAGCGAGAGCTCGTGTTTTTATCGTTTCCTGGCGCGGAGTCGCGCACTTGGACGCCTTACTCTTAATTAACAGGTGCTTCTCCCTATCACACCGTGGCATCTTTGATGCTTATTGTCAGTCGGGAGAGTGTAAAATACGACGATAGTCGAGGCGCGGGCGTATCATTTCGAGGCGCGCGCGTTCGCGTGCAAGAAGAATAATCGCGACGGCGGCGGCCGCGAGAAAACGAGAACAATGCGAGAGTGTTTTCGTGCATGTATGTATGTGTGATGCGCGGCGCGGTTATTACATCGCGATAGTCGCCCTCGTAAATTTCGCAAAGGGAAAAAAGGCTCGTTATACGAGCTGAAATGAGCGAGAGCAGCAGCGCACTACTACTCTGTTAAAAAGTATCTCTTTTGATGCAATAAAAAGCGTGTATTTTTTTATTGCCTATTACTCGCGCGATGCGTAGAATATGCGCTAAAATTACGCCGCCTCGGATTGAAAGAAGTTCGCTATGTTTTAACTTAATTAGACGCGAGCGCTCGCAATAAAACACTGTGTGTACTACTATATATACCTATACTCAGCTTTCGAATGTATATAAATTGGTGGTATTAACAATTTTAATTGTTAACGCAAAGCGTAATGATACACTCGCGCGAGCCCCCGAGGAAAAATCATTCCATCGCTACTATACATATGCGTGTTTCCTGAATTCCATAAAAGTAAGGAAAAGCATCGCGAATATGACCTTACGAATCACCGCGCGTGGGCAGTTTGAAATTCATAACTATATATACATACTTTTATTACGGCATGTCCATAGGGGACGATAAATGTTTTAATCACGCGCTGCGCGTGCATAGACCACAACTAAAACTTGGTGCTCACGCGCGTGTGTCTATGTATACGCGAAACCCGTATAATCGGATTTATAAAAATAGTCCATTCGGCGCAGCCGACAACTACTATCTATACTATATACTCGCGGCCGAGAATTAAAAAGTCGAAATTCTTTTACGATTCATCCGCGGCCGCCTATATGCAATATTTTTATCGCGCGCGCACGTCGGCCCCACACCCGCGAAAAATCAATCCGATGCCCGGTGTACAGTACACACACACATACAGAGCGCGTTGTGGATTTCGACGTAAACACGCGGGGAAACGTTTTGTTTCGATAATCGTTAAATCGAAAGCGCGCGCGGGCGCGTGTGAAATGCCGGGGCGCTCGTAAAGGGAGAAAGAAAGCTCGCGCATGTGTGTCTGTGTCTCTCTCATTTCAATATTTCCACGATAAATCCGCGCTGCTTTTTACGACGCGGAATAAATAAATGAACACACGCGTGCGTTTTTACGAGCGCGAGAGAGGCGGAAGATGGACTGTGTATGTGTGTATACGCGTACATGTGCGGCTACGACTGTCCGATTGTCGGAAAGGGTTGACTATGGCAGGGAGGGGGCGAGATTTTTTATTGTTCATAAATTAACGGAGGCGCGCGCGCGCGCGTTTTATTGGCCTTTTCGGCTCCGGAAAATATTGCGTTTCGACTTTAATAAGGGCTGCTGCACTTGTATAACTGCAGGGGCGCGCGCGTGTACCTTTCGTGGAATTATATTGCTTTCGATTGACTTTAATTATACACTCTTTGACGATTTTATTTATTTTTTTTTTTCAGTAAAAGTTGTAACAAAATTAAATAACCCGAATTAAAACACATCAGTGATGTATATCACTCAATTGGGTAATGATAAGTTTCGAAAAGCAGACTAAAATTATTATACGCGTATATACAAGTAATCATCATTATAAAACCATAAAACCAACAATTTAATAAAGTTTGCGGAACTCATTACCGCGAAAATTAAATATATATAAGTATAAGCGCGCACACGTGTATCCTCTCAGCAAACTTTTGCGCGAGTAGCGCGAATGAGACGGGGATTAGTCTCGCCTCGAGAGACGAGTGTGTCGTACAAGAGTAACGCACGCGCGTGGCACACGACGAGGCGTCAAACGAGGGGCATCTTCAATTTCAAAATTTTCAAATCGAAGACGGAAAATGAGGGAGCGCGCACGCGCGCCGCGCTTCCTGCGCGAGGTAATCCGACGAGAGCAGCGAGCGGTCCAAATTGGCAGGATTACCCGAGAGAGAGAGATGCGTTCGCCGAGATTGGCCGGGATTACACGTGTGTAAACGCGCTTCCTCGCTCGTCTCTCTTTTTTTCTCGTGATTATTCCCCTCTTGAGAGGGAGTGTTATCCGGCCGTCGTCGTCTTCACTCTGAGGCTGTATGTGTATCGGCCTACAAGTTACGTTTTCTTTTTGTTGTTGAAGTTGCTGGAGAGTTTTTCTTTTTCGCTCGACTGAGGTGCAGGGAGAAGAGCAGCTGTGTATGATTTAGTACAGGAAATTAAGAGTTCCGCGAGATATCGGATGATATTTTGTTCGTCGCGGCTGACGCATTCAATTACTTTATATCCGTATGTGATTTACTCGCGTGCTGGTATTAAGCATTTTTCAACCTAAAGCCTACCAGAAACTTTAATATATTTACATTTCCTCTGTGTTTATCTCTGCAAATATTCTAACCCTTCTCGCACCTTAATTAACTCGTCATTAAAAAATCATCAACGTAAAATCACCAGGCGCGCACCCGACACCTGAAAACCAGCAGTGCATGCGCGAGTGTATAGTAGCCTCGTTGCGCACACCTGTTCCGCTCTCGCGCGCGCGCTCATTTGCGGCGCGATCGAGCATATCCGCAACCCGATCCCGCGCGCGCTCGCTCAATCAATTTATTGCGGCAGATCGCAGGGGCCAGGCGCGGAGGAATTTTTCAATTTTTCGGCGAGGCCTACGGGGCATTGTTTACGCGCGCGCGCGAGGGCGAAGAAAGGCATTGTCGGCGCCGCGATTGATCGATCGGTTGCGATTTTATCCCGGGATAAGGTAAGTATATTTAAGTATTATGCGAGGGTCGCTGTATGTATATATAGGAATGTAGGATAACAAGGTTATTGTTATTTTTATCGATTCAGTCGGACAATCGAATGCTTTATTCCGGATTTAGATGATGCAATGGCAAATGGGTTATTATTACATTCAACTCTGCTATATATTATTTTAATTAGATTATCAACTTTAGTACAACTTCCTTCTATATAAAAGTGAATTTGCGTATAAATACATCGCGGCATTTTAATCCCGTTTGCCTGACTTATTTACGAACGGCGCGCGCGCGCGCGCGCAAAAATGTTTGCCAAATGGAAGAGCGCCCGCTTCGGGGCGGGCTGAATCACTAATTATCCAGGCCGATGTACTCTTAAATATGATTTCCTAGGGCGATAAAAGCTCGCGGGGCTCACCCCCCACCCTCGAGCGCGTAACTTTCGCTCTTCGACTCCTTCGCCTATATAATTCGACTCGCCCCCTTGTTTTCCCTCTTCGGTCTCGCTTCTCTCTCTCTCTCGTTTTCTTCTCATCCACCGCAGACCGAACTTGCGACCGAACTTTGCGTCGAAACTTTCGTTTTACGTTATTATATTTTCGAAAAATATGTAGCCGATTATCGGCTTAGGCCATTAACGCGACGAAGCAGCGCGACTGCCGGGGAAGCTTTGTCGCGTCTTGGCTAAACTTATTCGTCGTTAATTTATTTTCCTTCCCCCCTCATTGGGATAATGTCTCTCTCTCCGCAATGCCATGACTTTTTAAATATATTTCGCATCATTAAACTATATTTCCGCGAGATATATATACTCTTGGTCAAAAATTCATTTTACCAGCGAGCGGTGCGAATCGGACACGTCGTTAACTCTGACAATCGGGCGGATTAATCGCGAAAATCAAACATTCACATACATACACACACGTACATTGCCGCTCGACATGTCAATTTCGCTCCCTCCCAGCATATATACGCACATACTCACGCGTCCCATATTCCCGCTGCAACCAATCAAACCGCTAATCAACGATGCACCCGAGCCGCCGCGAATTCCACAAGTCAAAAGCCAAACGCGGCGGGGGGCCGCAGCAGCAGCGAACACGCGCGTAAATCCGACACTTTTCCGAAGCGCTTTAGCACGGTATACACGCGGCGCACGTATAACTCCGCGTGTATAACAGCAGAGAGAGAGAGAGAGAGCAAGAGAAATAGAAGCGTAAAGGGATATATATGTGTGTATGGAAGTGCGTATATGTACGCGTCGGTCGGTCGGTTTGCGGTTGACCCGTGATACCTTTGCGGTTGTCGGCAAGCCAGCGGCTACCTATATATCTACCGCGGTAGCCCGTATTACGCCGGATCTTTAAGGAGACGGGAGGGTGAGGGTGTTGGTTCTTTTTTGTTTTGCCTTTTCGTTAAGTTGGGGTTACTTAACGCCTTTAGCTTTGTGCGCGGTCGGTCGTGTATTTTATACGTGCGATTTCTTTTTAATTATAGATTGAAGTGTAATTTTATATATGAAACAGATTAACTTTTTTGTAATTTTTGTTTTATACTATATGTATACATGTGAATTATAATAAAATGATGCGGGTGTCCAATACATATAAATAAGATCATAATTCGCGAATAGTTGGAAGTATCGCTCTTATACTGTCTTTCCAAGCTAATTGACCTGCATATGCAGGTCGCCGGTGAAACACCAAATTGAACGTTCCGCACTTTTACAGCTGCCGTAAGACCGCGTCAATGTTGCCGATCTTATCCCGCTGCTGTCATAATATATCTTTCGCGCGCTTTTTTATTTTCTTTCGTTCGCGAATGATGATGTATATGGCGTGAAATTCGAGAGCATTAATTAAGTTAAGCATATAGCAACGACTGTCGTTGCTTCCATTGAATTATTGAAATCGTAATTTGCATTTCGCCGCTTATATGTACGAATTTTCATAAAAAAAACTTTCTTTTAACCATAAGATGTGCATAAATATACCTTTAATTTACCTAAACAGGTATTATACGATGTTTTATAAGACAACCATCTAATAAATATGATTTTATTACATTATTAGCCTCATTCCAATATTTTTCATTCATCCATTTATATTATCTGATAAATA
>JAPYZP010009219.1:0-12539 GCA_030522985.1 Torymus sinensis
GGTGGTACGTTGTTTGTTTGATCATGTTCGACACGTTATTTATCCTTCTAATCCTGGGAAAAAATGACAAAATTTAAGAAACCTTCGTACGTCCATGTTACACGTGGATCTACACATCTATTGATTTGTAATCGTTCGTAAACTTTCACGTCTTGTAAGGAAGCCAATTTTTTCATCACACGTGTTCGTATATTTATAGTAATAACTTGAGTTTTATGGGCTTCCTTTCAGAGGCAGGAGCCTAAACATTCCTCGTTACGAACGATTTTCCTAACAAGTTTCAGATACGTAACTTTTAATAATAAGCATACTGCACCGATTGCCGATAATTATCGTTCTGTAACGTTTCTTATGCCAACATTGAACTTTTTACACATTCAAGCGCAAGGGTTCAAGCCTATCCTGAACAAAAAAGAAAGGCTGAGAAGCGAGACTGGGATCCACACAAAAGAAAAGCGGACTCGCATTTCGATGAATCAACTCTTCCCGATCCAGGCGTTTCTCAACGAGATCATCACCCGCGCATTACAAAAGGCCACGCGGAGAGAGAGAGAGAGAGAGAGAGAGAGAGAGAGAGAGATTTCGCCGAGCGAAAATCAATCTCCCCTTCGCGCACTCCCCTTTCATTCTAAAACACATTAGCGAAATACGCACAAAGGCATCATGTGCATATATACATGTGCAGTCAATACCAGCGCGATTTTTTCGCCGTGACGTGTGTATCTATGTTTAACGTCTACACACAAAGACGCCATACGCGCGCCGTCTAATGGCTTCCGAGAGCGTCACGGAATCGTCCTTAGCTGCCCTGATGAGACTACAAACACATATATATATATATATATATATCGCAAGGCTGCAGAACAAAACGAAGTATCTCCGGGGCTTGATTGAAAAATCGAATCGAAGCGAGCGAGCCGTTCGGGTATACCTTTATTCTCGATCTCATTCTCACGCATTGTACACGCTTGTTACCTATGAATAGTTATTTCGATCGGGACAGGGGCGAAGATCCTTGAAGGCTCTCGACGCCTTTGTACATCACTTGTCTAATGCTGACGAATTTCTTCTTTTTTTTTCGTTGCGCGCGTGCGCAGTTGTATATACGTACGCGTAGCCCGCCGGTTGTGCGCGCGCGCTCGTGATGCTCGTTTCGCGCGAAATTTGCGCTCGGCGGGTAATTATTATTTCGACGCGACGCGCGAGAGGCGACAGTTTTTCGCGGCACGCCGGAGTACTTTTTACAATTACCGCTAGTTTTAGGCGGCCGTATAACGTGAATGTCGTTTGCGAATTTTGCGCAACCATTTAAAAAAGTTTTTTTCTGCGTTCGTCAGTTTTGCCCATTTTTTTCTATCTTCGCAGCGCGAAATGTCGACGGTGATGTTATGGAGATTGCAGAGCCGGTATGAATTACATATTATTCTGATGTTGAACGCGAATTTAAAATTTTATATTGTTTATTTGCGTTACTCGCTGTTGGGACGAGTTATTTGCATTTTTGCGTTTATTTATTGAATCTGAATATTATCATTAATGTTATATAGTAATTGCCTGTTTACAATAAGTATGATAAATATATGAAAATCAATTTTCCTTCATAAAAAGCTTTACTTAAAATCTATGACACTAATATTTCCTATAATAAAGGGAGCTTCGTGTTACAGATATTTTCTACCAAAATGCCGAGGCAGGTTAATCAATTATTTCTAAAAATTTTACCAAATTTATTTTGGGGTCATGAATACTATTTTTTACTTTATAAATTAGTTTTTTAACATTTATGATTCAGTTTTAATTAGTTTTAATGATAAGATAATTATTTTTTTACTTGAGTTCCAAAATTAAAATCTAGCACATTTTGTCTAGCACATCTAGCACATAATCTTTAAATGAGATACTATTTTGGGATATTATTTTTTAAAGAGAGGATAATTTTGGGCCAACTACCCGAACTCGGAGTAAGTTCATATAAATATACATATAAATGTTTGATTCTCACAATCTGTATATTTTATTAATTTAAAATAATTATTCATTATTTTACCGAGAAAGAATTTATTTTCGTAAAATCCGTTAAATATTTACGAAATTCAGAAAATAAAGCCAAAAACGCGAAAGTCGTATTTTCAGACCGGATATGACGGTAAATAGTTTATCCGTGACTAAAGTAGTCCTTTTTTGCACTGTGTTTATCACACTCGCTACGCTCGGGCGCTAACCTCACGCCATGCCAAAAAGAGCCACTTTAGTCACACGTATCGTAATATACTATAATTTTGATTTCAAATAACTGATATACGCACTTCTGCCACTATTGCCATTCTGAAAATTGCGATTTCCTCCTCATTTCAATGTGACTCGACCTTCTATAATAATTCCCTGCAATTATTATTCACTCATTACTAGAAAAATAAACAACTATTTACTGCTATTTAAATCAAGTTAACGCGCGAATGATGCTCAATCCGAAAAGTTTCGATATTTGAAATTGCATTTTGATAATTTTCTATGCTTGCGCATTGAATAAAAAATTCTAAAATTATTGGTAATCTTCGAATATCGATTTCAGATGTGTTGCATTGTAGATATATTTAATGTATTTACTTAGCTACTCGCGTATACGAAAAAACTATACAATTTCGAAACATTTGTTTATTGCATACTGCAGAAAAATGTCGAAACTCTGCTAAAGTTTCAAAGATTCTCGGAAACCAAAGTTTCCATTCGAGACATCGCAAAAATTTGCAATCCTTCTCTCTTGCCATCCCTCAAACTCGGCAATCTAATCGCCATCTACCTCCTTATCAAATAACCCATCCGCGCTATCTTAGCACAGACGAATTCCAGCGTGCGTCAGTAAAAGCGGAGCACGAAGTCATATAGCCCACCCTAAAAATAGCATATAGATGAGGATCTTCTCTCCTTTTCACGTAATCCTCGCATTTTAATAATTCTAATTACCAGCCACACAGGCACGCGCGCACGGGAGACTAAATTTATCACGAGTAATGAAAAATTAATTAAAACTCGCGGCTCTCCGATTAGCCTCTTGCGCAACTTGCGCTTGCACACACACACTGCACGCACATACACACATACTTATATATGTGCGCCTGTGCAGAGGAGCGAGCATATGTATACCTCGATGTGAGTAATAAATAAAATTAAAACCGCAGGCCAACCCGCGCCGCATTTTCATTATGCGGAGGAGGTGGTAGTGCTGGCTTGGCGAACAAAACGGCGCTGTAAATCCATTTTGCAAAATTTCGCGCGGCTGTAATTATGAAAACTAAAATATCGTTCATTAGACCGCTGCAGTTGTGCAGCAGAGAGATATTTTGGAGTGGTTATACTCCCGTTTGTAGCCAGGGCGGAGCGGTGGATCAATAATTGTCGATATATATATATAAGGTTATAAAAAAAATTTTAGAACTTTTTTTTCGAAGCACACCTGTCCCTTATATTTTCTTGTTTCTTATATCTTAAAATAAAACAAGAAATTATGAAATAAAAAACATTTTTGGGGCACAAGTTTGCAATATTAAAAAATTATACCTGCTTCGAATATCGGTTATCCGGTTATGATGTAGCTTTCAAAAAGACAAAAGAAAATAGAGAAAACGAACTCTTATTCGTTTTTTTTTTCGACGTTAAAAAGTAATGATACATTCGAAGTTTACGTTGGTTTAAAATTCAGCTCAAAATACACGAATTACACTGATAAGTAACGAAAATTTGTGTGTCTAAATTTTGAATGAACATTACTTTTAATGATATAAAAATGTTGATTCCTTCAAAAATTTTTTAATAATAAGGTTAATATCAACCAATTGTTAACGAATCGGTTCCAACGGTTGGGATATTGATATACCTTTGGGTGCGCTTTGAAAAGACATATTCGAAGATGTTGGTGATGTTGAAATGTGATAGATTTTGGGGAATTTCGTCATGAATGTCGATTTATTACGGCGT
This sequence comes from Torymus sinensis, assembly GCA_030522985.1. Classification (NCBI taxonomy): domain Eukaryota; kingdom Metazoa; phylum Arthropoda; class Insecta; order Hymenoptera; family Torymidae; genus Torymus; species Torymus sinensis. Next base: position 3,976 of record JAPYZP010009219.1, read on the forward strand.
TTTGATTGGTTTCGTTATATTGGACAACATTGGCAATAGATATTCGGTAAATTGTGAGCTTTTACGATAGAAAATAAATTTTTTAAGATAAAAAAGAACGATCATAAAAATCGTTTTGATTCCGATTGTTTATTATTAAAAAAATTGCAAAATTACGATCATTACTACGATCGAACGTGTAAGGGTGTATCAGATTACATGATATTACATCCTCCAAACCCATACAACACTTAAATACAACTCGCAGGTGAAACTAAACACGCCCGATACTCATTATCTCATAAGAATAAATTAGCCCTCCTTAAGCCATCATTTAATCGGGACGAGCACCTGACGAGTCGATAATGACCAATGCCGAATCATCATCCGCTCTCGTATCTTTTCCTCCATCAATCGTTCTGGAAGCGAGGCTCGAAGACGAAGAAAAAAAAAGAAACGCGCGCGAGCCGAAATTACAATCAAAACGCGATTTACGCCAGCCGTGCGCTCGAATAAAAAACGTGCCAAGGTGCGCGCGACACGTCGCCGAAAGGAAGCGCGTGAAGATCGTCCTCTGATTGAGTGAAAGAGAGAGAGAGAGAGAGAGCGGGAGAAAGAGAGGATTTAAGACGCTCGTTAAGAGACGAGAAATTATACGCGGGTATTTTTGCACGCGCGCAAAATATTAATGTGGCGGCGCGTGTCTCTCGGCTTTATATATCGATCGCGCGTTGTAATATGCGTGCCAAGGGTATATACACGCGCGGAGGTACATGCGTCTGATGGAGATCATCTTTGCCTTTGTCGCCTATGCTACATTTTAATCACGTTGTCTTTATTTCGCCGAGAAAACGACGGCGACGCGGGTATACGAGAACGATGCGTGAGAGGCGCTTGCGAAAGGCGAACACGTTGCAGCGCCAGCGTTAGTTTTAATTTTGGATCAGTAGTTTTAATTCGACGATTCGAGCGAGAGTGCGGATGTTTGTTTAGTCCTAGAGAAGATTGAAGCACGCGATGGATTTGTTTTACGATCGGCTCGCGCAGGCGTTGAAAATCTCCGTTTAACGATGTAAAAATGTCTTGCGATATTTGCGCTATATCGGTATATGAATTGCGTAACTGTGCGCTTCGTGAAAATGAGTCAGGAGGCGTAACGAACAGAAATTCCCCGTGGACTTTCATCTAATGATTTTGATACTTTTACCGCACACTTTTACTCGCAGTCGTTTGTGAATAATTCGAGTGGACGTTCCCACATCGCAACTACCGTTTTTGAGAGGCATCCTATATCGTGCGACAGCTCGTGTTTGAGTTCGTTTTAAAATTTCATTCGTATCACTGTGTAATATTTGCGAAATTTGAAATTTGGCATTTGAGCGAAATTTAATTTTCCGTCGAGCGAAATTTAATTTTTAACGCGTTAAACAATTAAGTTCTTAGTAATACCATTGTAAACGTTAAATCTATAATCGAGTATCTGTACGGGACATGTGCACTTACGTTCTTTGATATTATATATTCATATTGTATGCCCACTTGATGTTAAATGGGATGAAATTTTAAAATGAACTCAATCAAAGCTGTCCTGCAGCAGTTCTCACAAACGGTAGACATTTATTGAAATAAATACGACGTGCCTTTAAATTTTGACACTATATGCATTGCTTCTGATGAATTCGTCGCAATTGAAATTAAATGAAAAAATTAATTTCTATTGCATTAATCAATGAAATATAATTATTATAGTAACGTTATTGTAAAAAGGAACGATTTAAATCTATAATCGAGTGCATTACATTGTTCCACCTCTCACGAGACCGAAAACTATTCTCTTCAACCATCATTGCAACAGTCCCTTCGTCCAAAAATTCATCTCCACTGTTCATAAATCCACATCAGAAGGCAAACATCATTATGTCAATCTCTTGCTCTTGATCTAGGCGTATAGTTAACCTCGATCGCGCCACGCTCGCTATATTCTCGAATCAGTACAAATAAAGCAAACATAATTCTTATCGCTCGCGGCAGCGGCGAATTCCCTCGCGGGCCCCTGTGTCATTCCTCCTTCACCGCACTTATGTCTGTGTCTGTGTCATCCCAATAACTCAAAACCAAACAGACCTTCTGCAACTCGAGGAAGAAAAAGCTTTGCGTCACGCTCGAATCCTCGAAATTCGCTCTCCTCGATCATCATTCTCCCAAACAATATCGCGTATATATATACCGTCCATGACGAAACCTACACAGGTATATACAGACTCACTCTCTCACTCTTGCTCTCGTCTCACCTACTTCATATCTCCGCGCGCGCGCGCGGCCCGTTACATATACACACATATCGTTGGGCAAACGAGATCCAAATTACTTCACGCGCACGCAACGCGGCTCGCGCAGGCGCGTTACAATAATTAGTTTGCGCGCGAGCGCTCACGAACTATCAATTCGCGCGCGCGAGCGGCTATACACGACGGCATCATCCCCCGCGCGCGCGCGCGTTCGAAAATTAGCGAGCCGTTGCGAAACGGACAAGCGCGTGAGCGGCTGCTCGAGATTTTGTGTAACCAAAGCTGTTTAGCAGCGAGCAGAATTGCGCTTTATATATATATAAGCGGATGCGCCTCCGCGTCGTGCAAGATTCGCGGATTTGTTAGGCTAAACGGCGTGCACTATGTATATATTTATAGAGGGTAATTTCATTGGGAGTGATTTTAGATGGGTTAGCGCTTTGTCCGTAGGGCCGAAGACGAGCGTGTCTATCAATTTGGAATCACACGCTGTTAAATGGCTCGCATCTGGGGACAGAAGAATTTTCGTTAAATGCGCGACATGGAAAAGATCATTTTAATGCAAAATTTTCCTAACATCGAGTTCTTTTATACTTACACGCTTTCGACTACTTTCAACAATAGTCAATAAAACTGATGTATTTTTACTCCATATGTAGCACAAGACTATTCAACTGAAATCTATTGTAAAAGCATCATACACGTTTATGACGCTCCGTTTCGTCACGGTCGAATATACGTGCGCAGGTAATGGGAAGTGCTTGAAATTCGTTTGAGAGCGAGCGAAATGCGACGTGGCGCGCGTAATATCCATGGGCATATTGATGTCGGAGCAAAAAATCGCACGTATATATCGCATCATTACTATAACCAACAGACGTAATGGCTCTGTTCCAACGATATCCCAGATTAAAATGCTTACTCAATTTAAAATGTGCATGGAGAAGCAGTCTAAGATGATATTAATATTATGATATTTCTGTTACAGTGCAGTCTGGGCTAAATAACTTAAACGTCTCAATGTAGAAATGTTACGTGATTGTATCATGTGAAAGTAAATTATAAAATATTCTTCTTTCCATCGGATATCGAATATTAATCGTGAAAGTAATTGATATAATAAAACTTATAATATATAAGAAAGATAGAATATTATTAATGATCCGGTAAATTCGATAAATGAATAATGCGTTCGTCTAAACTTATCAGCACGAGTAGCGTTGAATATATGCAGCCAGCAACGGCGCCGCAGCTATATGCACACGGCCCATTAGGTGATTTTTTTCTCGCGGCACGTTTTCTTTTTTTTCGCAAGCCGGCTGCATGCGCGCACCTCGCGATTGTTTATTTTACGAGTAAGTGCGCGCAAATACTTGCACACGCGGCGTGCAATTACTCGCGCGCACGATTGCGGTCTTACACAAAAAATGATAAACCCGGCCGAAGAAGTCGCGGAACGATTATTCAATTAGAACACGGGAGGCCGGCATTTAGCGAGCCACTCTTCCAAAGCGTGAGCGAGCAGTTGAGCGCCGACGCGCGTAAGGGTTTTTATAGTATATTAGGTTGGGAGAGGAGGATGATTCGAGGTATGAAAATATACGCACGGCCTTCGAAACACGCGCTAAAAAGTTCTTTTATCATCGTTTCTTGCGGCCATTTATGGAGGCTGAATTTTAACATTCTGAAAACAGCCGCGGACTTTTCTAAACTGTTGGTATTTTGACAGATAAATAAAATTGATAAGAAGATAATTGTGGCATTATTATTTGTGATGGGAATAATTTTAATTGCGACATAAAATATTATTGTTTAGATAAATCCTGTTTTGCCACACTCTCATTATAGGAATTTTCAAGTTTTTTTACACTTTTCTTGGATTAAGAACTGAAAGTTTAATTGAAAATATAGGTAGTTCAAAAATATGAGAACTATGAATTATGTAATCTTCCGGTATTACGACTCGTCAATAGGATTATTTTCTGCCTGATATATCCAACCTGCGTTATCTATTATTACGCTGTCAATTACTTAATTAGGACGACTTTTTATATCTCGTCCCTATTACTCCCGACGCATGCTCAATTAATGTCCTGACACATTACGTGTCGTGGAAACAAAAATTTTCAAATTTTCGCGTTATGCATTTACCAAACCCAGCTCCAAGTATAGCTTTAACCTTTCGGATCGCATAAAGTAACAACGCAAAGAGGACACGCGTCGCCGCTTCCAAAAATATACGCGACTATCTGAAATGTGGAAAAATCGAGGGCGCATTTCAGCCGAAGAGCCGAGGAATTTTGCAGCTATATATAGCGCGTCTGGCGGCGTAATGCATTCGTTAAGCGAGTATACGAGCGGCGCGCGCGCGCCTGAGTGACAGACGCTCACTTGCTCTCTCGCGCGGGATGTAGTAATACAACATTGTTGATCACGACGTGTGCGTCGCGGGGGGCCTCTCTCTCTCTCTCTCGTACTAGCAAGAGAGACCTCTAATTTCGAACCTACGTGCATACGCATAGTCTACTCCCTCTCTTTCCCTCTCTCGCTGGCTCTCTCCCTCGCTGCATTATTGCGCGTCGCACCGCGACAGATCTAATATGCCCGGGCACGTTTGTACGTCATTATTATACGCGCTGTGCGCGCGCGCCTCTGTGCCGCAATTCGGGGACAGATGGATGGATGATGCTCTCTGCGCAGCGAGATGCACTAGGAAGTCAGGGGTTTTGTTTTTTGTAATTTCGGGACGGTGATCGGTTGCTTCTTTCTTTCAGTCGCTTGGAGCACGGGAATTCCACTGAGATTTTTTTTTAATTTTCGAGCGTGCATCGGTTCCTTTCTCTTCTCTCGCTCTCCTTCTGTCACTCGGTGCAAGAGAATATGGTAATCTTCTTTATTACGCGCTGGCGGCGCGCGAGCTCGTTCATTTACATGATTTGTGCGACGATATCATCCAGGCCGAAATCAACGAGCAGTGAGGGAAGAGAGAGGGAATTTTTCACTTTCTTTATCGATCACTTATTTTTCATGATTCGCTTTTTATGAGAGCGCGACCCTCGTCAGTATTATATACGCAACAGCGATAATACGAGCCGTAATTCAATTATTATAATCTTTGCTTCAATTTAACGCTGATTTAAGCCACTTTGTACATCCCGATCCGGCGCGAGAAATTATTTCAAATTAATGGATACTTTGATCAAATGATTGCATCCTGCCTGGCCCTCTCCCCGTTAACGTATAATTGTTAGTTGGCGTAATCAACGTTTAAAATAGGATATAACCGAGTGAACCTCGCCAGAGCCGATTAATCAGCGAAGATTACGGTGACACAGAAACCAAATATAGATATTATCCGTAATAGCGTCTTTGTAAAATTCACGATTGTGTATACGCTGCTTGCTAATTATCAATATTACCAGCGGTCGTATCGAAATCCGATTTCCTATATAATCCGCCGTGCGGCCCTATATATATATGTCCCCGGTATATCTATTCCCTTTCAGACGGGTCAGCGAGCTCCGCGACAAAGTTTCAATTCCAAAATGAACCGCAATTACTAATGGCCGCGGTTTCGTTCAATTGCCCGTTCAACTATTCACGGCGCGGCGTCCCCAATCAAAAGGAATCTTGGATAACCCATTGGCGGTCGCGAACGGCTTGGTCAAACAAAGACGGCAAATAACTGACGCGGTTGTGGTTTTTTTTTAACTCTTCTTCTTTTTTTGCGCGTGCGCCACTCGATTGAAAGGAGGATATTCTACGCTAGCATGCTTAACAGGGGCGGAATAAGATTTTTTTGTTTATTGGAAATTCCAGCAAAGAAGAAAACTGACGCACGATCCTCGGTAAAATAAAATTCATTCAAAAGTTGGACAATAGCAATAAAAAGCCTTCGCAATCTACCATTTTCTTTATATTGAATATTATAATATAATGGTTTAAAGGCCATCCGTTTTGAACGCTTTTCCTCGTATACACCTTTTCCAATATAGTCCATAGAAAAGATTCAAATGGTCTCTTTTATCGAGCATTCCTTGCGTATATCATTCTTCGTCGAGTACAGAAAACCTTATGTAATCTTTATCAATTTGAATATACGAGAAAACGAAAATACAAATTCTCAAGGCTCGACAAGAAAGAATCCGAGCAACAGAGCCGCTCGAACATCTTCCGCAACCAGCAACATCCCACTATATCAGAATACTTTCTTCTCGTTACGTAAAAGCGCGAGCGCGAGCGCCACATATTCCATTTTCTCCTCTGCTCTCTCGCGCTCTCGCGTAAAAATACGAAAACGCATTACGGCGCTCTTTACGAATCGAACATCACAATTTCTCGTTCCCTCCGACCGTCCAGTGTTGAACGCGAGCGAGCGCGCAAAATTTCTCACTCGCCGTACGATAATACGCCTACGGCGCCGTAAACGTCTATCATCGCAGCTGCACGCGCTGCTGCTGCAACGCGCACACACACACATACACACGCACACAGACACTCACGTGCAGCGCTGTCAAAGCGTCGATGCCCCTTTCGCAAATGGCTACCGGCTGTGGCCGCGTGGAAAAAAAATAGCGCGCGTTGCGAAAACTCGTTGGAAAATCGATCGTGCGCACGCGCGCGCTCGCGCACTGCTTGCGCGATGAAGATGAATCGACGGGAGCTTTGTAACGCGGCTTTGCGAAAAGTGACATTAAGGCGCGCGCTCGCGCGTGTGTGTGTGAGTGCGACGGGGAGAGAAAGAGAGAGAAAGAGAGAGAGAGAACGAGAGGCGACGAGAAGAGCTCTGCTCTGAGAGGGAGTGGGACGCATTAGCGCGAGGCGAATTGTAAAAAGGCGATTAGGCGCGATGATATCGCAAGAGCGCAGCTGATGATTTCCCGGCGATGAGAGCTCAGAGGGGTTGGAACGCGGCGCACTTTTTTGCAGCCTTGATTCCGATTCGTCACGACGTATATATGTACGGGGAGCTATGGTGTGCGATAGACGCGAGTCTGTGTAGTGTGCCAACGCGATGACATTAGCCGCCTGCTACGCCTATTAGAGCGATTTTAGAGCAATGGCTTTTTTGCCGGCCTGTAGGTTGGATAACTAGTTGCAAATCGCTGCGTAGCTCTCCGCGGTTATGAATGAATGGGCATTCGCTGAATGTGGAAAAGGGATGGTGTGCGTGTGTGTGAGCGACTGCCGAAGAAGAGCCGACGTAATCGGATCCTCTTAGTCTGAAAAGATTGCTCGAATGGAGAGTAGTGAGTGTTATGCTAACGTATAACTTTTATACCGACTTTTTTTTTTACTAAATGTCTGCGTCATTATCTCGCTACATTTCCAAGTCTACAATCAGTCTCACTTTTCTGGAGATTAGAATTTTGAAAATTACTTTCTTACAATGTTCATCTCTGAAATGGCAGATTTCACTGACTCATATTTCCAGCTTATTTAAAAAAAGGAAACGGATTCATTATGCGCACTTTGTGTTGAAATTATTAGGAACATAACGAACGATTTATAACGTTGAAATGTTCAGAATTACCTGTGTACAGTTACGTTTGTTATATCTCTACACGAAATATTTTTGTATCTTATATATTGTGTACATGTAGGTAGCCATTACTTGTTTTTGTACTCTGGTTGAATAAATAAACAAATTTTCAATTTATTCATTTAGATTAATTACAATGTGTAATCGTATATAAAAGGTGGACATGTAGCTACCTGCACACCGGCTGGGAAATACATAAGTGGCTTATAAACTAGCTTACCAGCTAAAATTATAACAAAATTAGAATTTTCGACTATAACAAATTAGTAGATATTTTATAAAAATATTATACTTATATATTTATAGTTATAGTTAGTTTTGCCCTATTTAGATGTATTTTTTTAATTTTCTTTTTATAAGATATAAGCTCTTTAAATTGTTTGGTAAGCCATTCAAATGTTTTAGAGCTACCATGTTACGGTTTTTTTTATTAGTATATAATATCCACAAATGTAATCTTTAAAAGATACAAAAAAGTATGAGAAAATTTAAAATTACTAAAAATCTAACTTCGCAATACATTTAACTGATTATACATAAAATGAATTAATGCATCAATCGCTGTTGGCTATTACAAAAATTTCTTTCTTTAATAAATTAATTAATTTTTTTGCAAACATATGGCCATTAAACATTTTTAAATTTCACATAAGCGATATCCTTTCTTAAAAAAGTGATGAACGAAATCTGTCATCACAATAAGACTGTTTTGATTGGTTGTGGCTGGAGCATTTAATTGGTCTGCATAGAATAAG
>JAPYZP010009228.1:0-13826 GCA_030522985.1 Torymus sinensis
CCCTCCCTCCTCCTCTCGCCACTCATCGGCCCCTCTCTCCCCCAATTCTCTTGTTGTCTCTCTGCTTCTTTCCAAAAGAATATCATAGTTTATATTCTCTATCTGCCCTCCTCTCCTCTCTCTTTCTCTTCCTCTTGTTCTCTATATCTTTCTTCCCCTCTCATCTCCCTCTGTCTCTCACTCTGTCTCGCTGCTCCTGCCCAAAAGAATATCATAGTTGAAAACAAACACATGAAAGAAGTGGAATCAATGAATATATAGACAAGTACTTTTTGTAACAGAAATTATGGAGTTAAACTCATGAAAGTGGTAGAATCAATTAAGTGCTCTTTCTCCCTCCCCCTCTTTCTCTCTCTCTCTCTCTCTCTCTCTCTCTCTCTCGGTTCATTTCCAAAAGCATATCATAGTTTACATTATATACATTGAACACAAGAAAGCAGTAGAATCAGTTGACTTGTAGTCAACTTTATATGTACGTACATAACTTTTTTTTGTCTCTTAAAGGTAACTCTTAAATAAACTATATTTCAATAGTAACATCACATTATAGTTAATAAAATACGACAGTCACACAAGAAAGTTATGAAATTTTTCAATTTCTCAAATTATTAATTTCTCAACTAAGTATAAACTCAATCCTGCAATAAAAAAAAAAGTGAACCTTAAAAACTGATTGGTTTCAACTGGAGTTGACTCAGTTCTACTCAGCTATACATGTAATCTTCATTAACCCGCTTCATCGAATAATGATGGGCATCTCGCATGTTTTAATTTAATTATATGAGATTTTAGTAATTTGGGTTTCTGTTTTTTGAAAAAATTGAAGATTTTATATTATAAACTCTAATAAAATATCTACGGAGGTTACAAGATAGAAAAACGGCACTTTTTCGAAGATTAAACGATATAGGCTTTTATTCCCATCTCCATTGTGGTCACTATATAAATTTGAAAAGTTATTTTGTATTTATGTGTTATAATTTTCTTAGTTTTAATCAAATTCACTCTAAACATACCAATTTAGACGATGTTACTGTATTCTTAAAATGCGGGATATAAAGTTCTTAACGTCTTGCATTTACGTTATGTCCCGCATTTACAGTACGACCCGCAAAAGTACTTTATGTCCAGCACAATTCGAAAATACAGTAAAAGAGGGAATCATAATATTTTTCATGTGATACAACATATCACAATATTGAGAAAATTGGTGAGGTACACCTCGGGTAGGTTCCTTCTGAGTTAGAAGTTTTTAAAAACTAATTTATATTTTTCATTTACAGCTAGAGGAAAAACGATAATCACAACACTTCACCAACCTTCGTCTGAACTATTTAGTATGTTTGATAAAATATTATTAATAGCGGAGGGACGTGTAGCTTTTATGGGGACCAGTAACGAAGCTTGTGACTTTTTTAAATCGTAAGTAATCTTCATTTTTTAAATCCAATATTTTAGATAACTTAATGTCTAAAGTAGCTTACAAAATGGCTAATATAAAATGACTGAATATGGAGCTTAATCAGTCATCGTTATTCTCACGTTTTTGACGTACTAGAACTGCTTCATATTTAAGACTATATTTAAGCGTAGTTCGGTTTTCGATCTCCTGCTTTACAAGGATTCCAAAGATACCAACACTTACGACCCAGCAACTTATTCGACTGTGCTTTCTTTACGAATTTTTCTAGAACAATCATCAGCGTTGGAGCATGGGTGTCGGCGGAATCAAGGCAAACATAGAGTTACACTATTATTTAATCATTCAATAAATCTAGTTACTCGGAAATTATCGATATCATTTAATTAGTGTCGTGTCCTTTGATGTGATTGCTCTTTGAGCATTATTTTCAGGGAATTGTGTTGGCCGGGGCTACTCATTGAATTCATTGTCTCGCCGAAGGTATTTATGGGCGTTGTTATTGCTGGAGTTTTGACCCCCCTGGTCGAGAGCGGAGTCATTAGCCGTGGTAGAGTACCGCTATTGGTAAGAAATATAGTGAAGATAGTGCTGTATGGTTTAGTTTGGGTCCCTAATAAATTCAAGTGATTCAATCAGAGGTATAATTAAATACAACGTTACAGTACTAACTGCGTATAAAGGGCAGTGCTACTGCTCACAAACTAGATGATGATGCAGAGACTCAAAGACACTGAGACTCGGAGCAGAGATCAATCGTCTATTAATCTCGGTTCGAAGAGAGAAAGAAAGTAAGAGGGATTTAAATCTCTACTATTTGGCAATTGCTAAAAAGGATGAGGACATGTGGGTGGTTGAAATAATGGTTATGTGGCACACACTTTAACAATATAAATTCACTATATTGTCTGAAATTACATATTCAGTCTCATTAAATACAATATACTATTTGTACAATCAAATTAGAATTAAAGTTAGTGTAAGCAAGTGTGAATTAAATTTACATCTTAGATAGTTATATAAAAAAATACTGGTTTCCATTAAAGTTGTGTATGTGTAGAAATCCCCTTCAAGAGGATACTGACTTATTTTGCAGGGTGAGTTGTGCCTAGTTTGAGTTTTCCGATTAATGAGTATATCCAATGAATGAGAATGAGTGTTGCCTTGCTTGCTTCGTACGCTGATGACTTTAGATGATGCTGCTGATAAATATTATTGATATTATTAAATATTATTGATTCAATTTGGAGGCTAATTGAATAATCACGATTAGATACTACTGATCTAATCGTGAATGGGACTTGCAACCTGGCCAGAGTATAACAGTACCTGTGCCCTTCACTTATGCTGCAACAGTGAGTTGCTCAAGCGACGAAGCTGTGGGCGACACAATGAGTCTTCTCCTGGTTGAGTGGAGCTGGTGATGAGTAAAAACTCTGAGATGAGTAAGTGAGAGAGGCAGTGATAAAGCGTTAGAAAAGGCGATTAGTAGTGGTAGCAGGTGCGTGAGATGATGCCTTGAGGCGTGCTAGCAGCAGAAAGAGAGCTTCCTCGCGAATTTCCTTCGTCTTCCCTGTGCACATGTCACTCGCGGCGCTAATCAAATCAACTCCTCTCCCATTTACATATGGCAGAGAAGGAGATCAACACATTAAGATTCACACTTACATAGGAAGGCAGGTTGGTCTGAATCACCGAATACCATGAAACTTTGCTGGTGAATAGAGTATCAAAAAGTATTCGACACGTGTTTCTTATTTTTTTTCCTTCAAGTTTATATAGCGTGTAAAAACCTTCCTTACAAATATAAATATTCAGTGCCCAATTTTGATTTATTAACGCTATTCTCTCATTAGAATCACATTTATAAAAATGTTTTTAATAATTATATAAGGTCATCAACTAGTGCTTCCCGCTTTGACCTTGGGGCCCAATTTGAATGTGATTTCAAGGTCAACTTCAATTTTTTTAATACGAACCAATATTTTATTTACCTGACATAGAGACTGAAATTTTCTGTGTTTAAGGTGGCTTCACCGCGTTAATTGGGAAGATTAATAAAATTTTTTTACAATCGTTTGTTCATATGGTATAATGTAAACACCGATATCGCATAATAATATAATTCATAAAGTAACAAACAAAATTTTTTTCAACAAAATTTCAATATTGCAACAGTAGATATCGTCAGTTAAAAAAAATTCAACTATTAATGATAACCTTTTTTATTTTTGATCCGATTCCAAATTGGAAGGACTTATTTTGTTCCTTATACAATTTCATGGGGAATCAACGATATCGAAATTGAAAAATTTTCAAAATCCGTACATATACCACTATTTGTTTAACTAAACTGTCTAGAAAGCATACACGAATATATAAACCAGTGGACGTATCTTTGGAGGTTTTGAAAATGTTTGAATTTTAATATCGTTGACTCCCCATGAAATTGCCCAAGGAACCAAATGAGCCATTCCAATTTTGAATCTGATCAAAAATAAAAAAGATTATCATTAATACTTGAATTTTTTTTTAACTGACGATATCTACTGTTGCAATATTGGAATTTTGTTGAAATAAATATTGTTTGTTACGTTATGAATCATATTATTAGGTGATATCGTTTTTATCATGATATCATGTTAAGAAAGGATTGTAAAAAATGTTATTAATTTTCCCAACTAAAGCGGTGAAGATACCTTAAATATGTCATTATAGCCTTGGTCAAGAAGGTCCCAGAGGTTATTTCATGGTGATAACAACGGGTGGGGGCCGGGGGGGGGAGGAGTTCTTTCATGACAAAAAAGTGAGGCTACACAATTAGGTTGTGAATACAGTTCACGATACATGCAGCATGGAGTAAAGTTGGTTATTTCCTCGAGTGATAATCTCCAACTATACTTTCTTGTTACATAATGTACTAGTATTCGTGTTATAAGAATGACATTTCAAAAAAATCATTATCTAAGTGTATACTAAAAATATTCAATAAGTGCTTTTTTTATTCTTGCCATCTAAAAATAATTCTTAAAATCTACTGTAAAATATTTTTACTTCCCAAATTGCGGAATTATACATAATTCTCCGTTTTTTATAGATTTCTCAATTTTTATCAATAATCTGAAAATATAGTAGATTACCAAAAAATGTAGTAGATTTCCAATAATTTGAAAACGACTACAACATATGCTGCTTGTAAATAGAAGAAAGACGTAACCAATGTAAAACTGTTGAAATCATATTCAATAATTTTATTTCTTTTTCTTGATTCCTTACCATAGTTATTAATCCAATAACTGTTGTTACATATATTATCTTTAACTTTTAATCCAAATAAAACCGAATTTTATCATTCAAAAGTAAACGAAGATGAAGAACTTCTACATTATTATATAGAAGATATAATACGACATAGTATTCATAATCCTATTCGAATTGATCAAGAAGTACAACTACATTTTAATGATTATGATAGGCTATCTTTGCAAAAGCAATTGATGAAAGTGACACATCTCAAGATTATTCAAAGGTTATGCTTCTTTGTATAGAGATAAACCAATAAATTTCGATTACAAGAAACGAGCGGTCGCATTTTGGCAGCGTGGAAAAAGAAAGAATTTATCATTAGAAAGTGTAAAAAATTTCAGAAAAGTGACTTCAATTCAGCTATTGTATCGGTAGAAACATCAAGTGGAAGCAGGAGGAGCTAGACATTAAAAATTCAACCCAGTTTCGAAGTATACTTTAGATAAATTTCAAGAAGCAATTACCTTTAAAATTGCTGCCACGATATAGACTTGAAGAGATGGGATCTAGAATAAAAAATTGAGTTAAAAATGCCATGGTTTAAAGCATCTCGTTGGTGGGTACAGCAATTTAAGAGTATAACACAATATTGTTTTCCGAAAAATAGCTAAATTTTTTACTCATTCGATTGTGGATAACATGAAAGATTTACAGCAACAATGCGTAAATTTTGGAAATGATGTTAGTGGATTAATTTCCCAATGCTGTGCACAAAATGTTTTTAATTCAGATCAAAGTAGATTTAATGTGGAGATGCACAGTTGTAGAACCTGCGTTATGAAGGCGCAAAAAGGTAGAATATATTGTTCAATCTCTTTCCTCTATAACACATAGTGACACAATACAACCGACTGTATCTGCGGAAGGAAAGTTACTATCACCTTTATTTGTAGTTTTAAAGGAAAAGGATGGGACATATGGTCTACGCGTTATTGAAAATTTATTTCTACCAACAAATGTACGCGTTAAAGCATCAACCTATGGAAAATTATCTAAAGAAATACTTCAAACTTGCATACAAGAAATATTTTTACCACAGATCGGAGACTCTCCAGTTCTATTACTGGATTCATGGAGCGAACAATGTGAAAAAACAAGAAAGGTTAGACTACCACATGCTAACCTAAAGTTGAAAATAATACCGAAAGGCACAGCAGACATGATTCAGCCTTTAGATGTATATGGTTTCCGTTTCGGGAAGAACTTTGTTAAAAAGTTTTCAGATGTAGTAATTTTACTCAACTACAATGTTAATTTGCACGAACGAAATAATTATAAGAATGCAATCTCTAACGCACAAAAAGTTTTCTTGGCCAAGATTTCAGGATGTATTTAAATATGAATGGTACGAAAGTGGCTATGCTGTGACTAAACCTATAAACATTAAAAATCCAGTTGAATTTTGTTTTAGTACCGAACAAAAGCCGATTTGTGACATATCTAGAGAAACAGCAATGACAAGATCTGCATGGTGTAAAAAAAAATTATGTTTCAAGCATTTTTTCATAGATTTCGATTATTGTACAAAATATGTACCCTGAATTTATTATTCGTGTGAATAACCATATTCTTAATTTAATTTTTGGTACAGTACGCGTAAATATTAAAAAATTTATTAAAAATAGCATTTTACGCATACCGTATCATAATAGTTATTTTTGATACAAGTGTTTTGGTCACGTGTATCGAACTCTATTTTTTTTAACGGAGTGTGTGAAACTAGCCTTGTCGTTTGTTTTGCGTGCGCAAAGTGGTACGTTTACGCACGGCGTGCGGAAAACTAAATTGATCTACGCATGCGCAACTTTTGGCACGCCGTGCGAAAAAGTGCCACTTTGCGCACGCAAAACAAGCATGAAACGTTGAATTTTGCATTCCCTGTTATAAAATAGTTATTTTCCTACTATCCTGCGCAAAGTTCGAGTTTGCACACGCATTTGCACCGCCATTTTTCCACACGCTCGTTTATTTTCGATACAAGTGCAAGAAAGTGATTCTACCCTGGCTTCGCTCGGGCGCAAACGTCCACACAAGAAGAAAATCACTTTCTCGTACATGTGTCGAAAATAACTCAGCATGTGGAAAGGTGGTGGTTTGCTGACGCAGGTTACAGGCTCAAACTTTGCACAACTTGATAGGAAAAATTGTATACGATACTCGTGCGCTGCGTAGGTGTACCCACACTCAATATTTTGTCGACAAACACAAACACCGCTCGTGCGGGAATCACCTACTTTGCGCACTCGTATCATAATGTACTTTTTCGATACAAGTGTGTAAAGTGGGTCATTCTCGCACGGGTGTAGTTTGTCGCCCGAGCGAAGCGAGGGTGACAAAAACACCCGTGCAATGATGATCCTTTTTGGTCACGTGTATCGAACTCTATTTTTTCTAACGGAGTGTGTGAAACTAGCCTTGCTTATTTTGCGTGCGCAAAGTGGCACTTTTACGCATGGCGTGTGCAAAAGTAAATTGATCTCCGCATGCGCAACTTTTGCGCACGCCGTGTGTAAAAGTACCACTTTGCGCACGCAAAACAAGTATGAAAAGTCGAGTTTCGCACACTCCGTTAAAAAAAAAATGTTCGACACTCGTGCGTAAAATACTATTTTACGCACTAGTATCGAAAAATACTATAACTATATAGATATAGATAGTTATGTAAACATGGTATATTTTGCTTGTATAACGAATTTATTTATTAATATAATTAAGTATGATTTTTGATAATATTAGGATTTAATTTATAACTACTTATAATTTTACTACAAAACCTATAGCATAAAGCATATTAGTTTAACTGCGTAGGCTCAATAATTATTCATATCATATAAGTTGTAAAAAATTACAATTTATGAAAAAAATTTTGCTGGATCTATACTTCATATCTGACTTAAAATTTCTTGTGAACACAAACAATTTTCTAGATTTCGTTTATTACAAATACTATTGGTATTAAATGGTGGATGTATGAAATGATAATATTGTAGTCATGATTAAGCATAATTATGATGAAGGTTAAGTCTTCGCATGAACCAAAATCGATGGCGTGGACGTAGCGAACTTCAGATGACCTTGAGATGTTATGTAGAATGAGGCCCGTCACCACGATTTCTATCTCCTGCAATGTCTGCTCACGTAAATCTTTTTTAAACACTATATTGTCCCAATTTATTGTTGAAAACTATCAGTAACTTTGAAATGACCACTGGCATCCGCTTGATAAGAATATAGAACATTCAAGTCTCCATTTCTGCTAAAAAGTAAGTTTTTATTTAAAAACCGCTGCCCATTCATTGGCACGTAGCTTCCTCTAAATTAATTTACCGTTCCTATATGTATGATATAAATATAAATAAGATATGTTGGGAATATAAAATATTTTATTACTTATATTTTTTTTATCAACCAGTTTATAAAATTTATTAGCTGAGACTTACATTATTTCAATACAAAATTATTATTTTAATTTATTAATAATAATTAAATAGGAGGAAGCAAAAAATAGGGAGTGCCACCTTTAAAATTAAAAATGCTGCATTTTTATAGTATTTTCGATTATAAATATTTTGGCGTTGGTTTTATGAAGATATATTCATTAGTTTACAGAAAGTATTAAAAAAAAAATTTTCGGGAATAAACTTTAGGGATAAATTTTACCATCTGAAAGTGAATATCGGCCGATAAAAAAGTACGTATACTTTTACTTCTCTAAGTACTATAACATATTACAATTACTTGTTTCTAAGATTATGTCAACAAAAACGGACTATGTTAATAATCTATAAATTTAAAATGAATACATGAAGTCGTCATTGAGTAATTACGATTTTGAAAAAAATGTAACAAAATTTTAACCTAAATATCTCAAAAATCACCAAAAAATTTGTTTAGCCAAAGAATTTAAACGATACATACAAAAACTCTATAGGGTAGACGTACCGGTTTTCGCCACTGCTCCGTTTTTGGCCACATATCCATGTTCTTAAATGGATTTTTAGGTGGCCAGAACCGGTGACGAAAGAATCCTTAATGTGGCCAGAACGGGTACATCTACCCTATCTCCGTAAAATTTCCAGATTGTAAAACCAATTTCTTTTTCTCTAGTTATCATACGACAAAGAGAATAACTTTTAAAAATGCGAAAATTTTAAATATTAAATATCTCAAAAAAAAGTCACAGTATCTTCATGAAAATTCACTCATATAATATCTATAACACACACAAAATTGTCTATAATTTTGGAGATGATTCATCGTGTCGTTCTCAATAAATTACGATTTGAAAAAAATATTGAAAAATTTTAACCTCAAATTCGAGATGTTGCGTGAGATGTGCATGTGCGCCACAGCCAAGTCAGCATCGAGCCGAGCGCTTAGGGCCTGCTGATTTATCTCGACCTAGCCGACGCGAGAAGCGAGACTGTTGCGGGTGCACGTAGCGTCGTCCAGAACGCAGAGTCGTGGAACTTGTAATTAGTTTGTAAAAGATAAGCATGTAGAAAGGCTCATCTTGGAGTGCAGTCTTAATTGAGCTACCTGCGTCAAGTCTCAGATATTGGGCACCTCCCTGCCCCACTCCCAAGATCAATTTTCTCCATCGCTGCTGGCGGGGACGTCAACACGACAGCGACGGGACTGGTACAGTGCACCTTGGGCACAAGGGTAATGGAGGGAGAGGGGGTACAGGCGCGCCTCTTTGAGAAGAGCTGGCTTGTGGTGGGTGTGGTTGATTGCACTGGATCGCTGGGGCTGGGCGAGTATGGCGACGGATGCTCAGAGCCGACTAGTGCGGGGGAGTCGCTGCACCCGGATTCGAAGGTCTTGATAGTCGCAGTGTTGCTCAAGGTGTACTTGCTGCAGCACTGCCGCTGGCCAGAGATGAAGAGGCACGTGGAATGAAAGTAGAGCTGGCAGAGGGGGCAGCTACGGAGGGCCGGGCCATTACAAAAAATACGTGCGCAGCAGACACGACACTCGCTCGAGGACATACGAAACGAAACAAACGGTTGCGCGCGAGTTTAACTTTAAAATTAGAGATACGAGTTTGCAGGCTTAAAAATACGGGTAAAAGTACAAGTTTGCTAAACTTAAAGTGGGAGTTAAAAGTAAAAATTAAAATTAAATTAAAATTAACTTAAAATTAAATTAAAATTACAGCTAGAGCTAAAAGAAACGCCGCACCCGATAATAACTAGGCAAGCATAAGTTTTAAGTCAGCAGAAGTTACTACGGTAGATCACGGATAAATGCCGAACGCAGGAGCGATTGTGAACCGAATCACTGCGGGTACCTAGCTCGCGCTCGATACGACGGGGCGAGGCACGCGTGGTAGAAGCAGAGGAAAATGCTGAGTCACGCAGAAAGCAGACTTAAAAAAGCAGCTGATGAGGGTCAGCAGACGACGATGTACAGCTTATCTGCTTCTCACAGCTCACACTGATTGGGCAGGGTGATCGGCAGCTGTGCAGAGGTGCGCAGTGCAGTGAGGCCACAGTGGTGATGCTAGATTAGCTAATAGCGGTGTGGTCGGGCGGTAGGTGACGGTGATTGTGCGGTGTTTGGATCTCGTAACAGGCGCAGCCTCAGAAGTGGAGGCTAGGGCGCAATTCGATCAGGAAAAGGTCCCCGGCTCATGAAACTGGAGCGCAGTTCCTCCAGATTTAGGCTGGGAGCTTAAGAGGCGTATGGGGCCCCTTCTTCTGTAAAGAGCTCCGAGGAATAAAAAGACTATTACAATAGCCGAAAAAGCGGTAGCTGCCGAGATTAATGTGCGCGTACTTACCGGCACTGAGAGACAGAGCGAGCGAGAGAGAGAGAGTGAGAGAGAGAGAGAGAGAAAAATCTATCTCAACCAACTGTAAAGCTTTTATTTTAGCTTCGAATATTCTCGTCAGCATTCTTTTAAGAGAGGATTCCTTTAAAAGAGGACCAATTTTCTTTGACGGCAAACATAAATTTATATTTGTTGAGGAAAGAATTTTCTAGGAATGAAGAAAAGAGGGTTACTGTATATCGTCGTTCCCGAAGAAGAAGGGGTCGAAAAGGGGTCAAATGAGAATTTTCTGATCAACTTCGGTCAGGTCAACTTCAAACCAGTAACTGAGTTCACCCATTTTCGAAGCGGATTTTGAATTGACTTGTTTTTCGGGAACAGTGATCCCGAATATCCCGGCGACCTTCGGCCAGCAAACAAACTGAAGATGATGCAACCTGTAAAGAGTAGAGGAAAGGCGGGATAGGGATAAGGCCGAAGGACTCCCGAAGGAGTCACAATGGTTCATTTTCTTGAATCGCCAGAGGTATAACCTTGTTGACAGGTCTCTGAAGAGTTGATGAAGCGACGCGAAGGGTCAAACTTGAGACTTTCCGTCAGTTCCCGGGTGTTTTCAGGTGATACGAGCGTGCGACCATTTGCTGGGAGGGCTCAAGTCGCTCTTGAGTATTACGAGGGCTCCCACTTCTAGAGAAGGCATGGCTCGCTGCCACTTCGGCCGACTCTGTAGACTTGACAAGAATTTATTGCGCCATCGGGTCAAGAATTGCTGAAGCGTCTGTGAGACAATATCCTAGCTGCAGTTTGGAGTTAGCTTACCCTCCAGTAGATTGGGCTCTGCTACTAAAAAGGAACAACTCTGGATTAAAAAATGAGCAGACGTTAAAGGTTGCGGGTCTGAGACATTATCCCCGACTAAAAATCCATTTATGGTGAAAGTCAGGCACGAACTCGACGCCTGAAGTGCTTTATCTCGCCCTAATATGCACCCGGATCGGGCCCCTAGTTGGCTTGTAATGCGGTCATTTTTGGGCCGGATTGTAAATTTTATCTTCAGGTCAAATAGCGGGTTGAATCCGGCCCCAATTTGGAATGTCAGAAGTACAATTACATAAAGAAAATTTGTAGTACGCGTGCGCTGACAATAATTTATGGGATTTTGTTGACTTATGCGCCCTTTGGATAGTAATGTTTAGTTATTTCTCCAAATTGCAACTGAAACAATAAATTAATTTCCGAGAAAACCTTCAAAAACTTACGCAGGTAACATAACCTATAAATTCTAAAAATGAATACATAATAATTTAATTTTTAAAGAGAAACCTTTCAAAAACTAATCAACATTACTTCGGCGTCCACGTAATAAAGAGACTTAAGTATTATAAATTTCTTACAGTTAAGGCTTCTTATTAGGTACCTGATCCGGTTCTAGCCCGGCCGTATTACGGTTATTGCACTTCAGGTAGGGTAAGTCCGGGCCTGATGTAGACCGCATTACATGCCAAGTCCGAACTCTGAAGTTCACCCGTATCCGGCCCTAATTATCGAGTCCTGCCGCCGTAAGGGATTTCTAGTCGGATCCGAGAGGGGACACAAAGGTCGCGAGTTGAAACACGCTTCAATGCGGTAGAGCAGCGTGGAATATTCTACGAAGGTTAAGAACCGATCGCTAATGACACGGCGGTGATGCTTCTTGTTCGCCTTCACGGCGGATTGCCACAGTCCCCCGAAATGAGGAAAAGCTGGACGATTGAAAATGCAAAAAGTACTATCGGCAGAAAGAGAGTTTGATACTACCTGCTGTCGAGTGGCAGCACGAAAGTTCATTTGTAACTATTAGTCAGCGCCGTTGAAGTTAGTAACTTGGTCACTGTAGAGTGTGGCACAGTGACCATGACGAGCAGGGAATCTGTGGAAAGCCCCGATGAAGCCTCGCTGCTGTACTCATCCACGATTTCGAGATGAACGACTCGAGTTGGAAAGAAAATATAAATTGCTATGTATCCCTTTTGTGTGGTATTTATTTTAGCGGTTTATAACGAAACTGATGCTTGATCGAGACGTACTGAGCATAAGAATAGTACGTTGCCGTAAGCATCCTTTGAAGCATCTGCGAAACCGTGTGATTCTACTTGCCTTAAGCGGGCTAGACTCCTTTTTTTATTTTTTTACCTTTTTTAATTGGAAAATATCCATAGAATATGCTACATTTTACCCAAAAACGATATCTTTTTTTTTTTAAAGATATTAATAAAATACTGATTAAACTATTTATCGATTTTTCAGTGTAATTTCATTTTCTTTCAATATACAGTTTTTTCGACATACATTCTTTTATTTTCGTAGGATTTCTCTTTTCTTTTATTTGTTAATATATTTTTTAATTTTTGATAAATCTGCATTAATATATTTATAAATATAAATAAATACTATGTAGAAATAAATCAATTTTATTAGAAAAAATAACAGAAAAAACTGACATAAATCAATCCGTATAATACATACTTTTTCATGGTCGAAATCAAATAATATAAAACAGTTCTATTGTATAAAACGATTTGGAGTAATTGGGAAAGAACTATGTTGAACATAGATAATTGGACAATGGTACACCATGAACTCATAAACACACAGAGATCATACATATGGTATATCGTCGCCTTCCAATAGAAAGGCATTATCTGGTAATCCGCTCGTACAAGGCGTTATCTCGGAATCTGCCCATAGAAGGCGTTAGCTGGAAATCCACTCCTAGAAGGCGTTATCTCGGAGTCCGTTCGTAGAAGGCATCATCTCTATGTGCCTCAGCTAATGAGGAGGTCTCAAGCACAAACGTAGTACAGTGCAGTGATGAGCGCAGCGAGATGGTGTTCTCTTGCGGTGTGGATTGTGAAAAAATCAACATGCTGCTAGAGGATTTTAGTTTCGATGTACTCAGCACTATACGTCCATCGTTCGCGAAATCAGGCATCAAAGCCGTTATTAAACTTACATCAAACAGTAGAGCGCCGGAATCTCCCATACAAGAGAAAAAACTGCCTGTAATATCTGAGAATGCTCACAAGGGTGAAATCATTGACAGTCCAAGGAGTGCATTCTCTTTGCTAGTTAGATTTCCCAGTGGAGAGTTACTAGCGCAAATATTGAAAGAAAAAAGAAAGTACACAAGTCTCGCTAGCGGAATTAAACCCCTCCCTTCTTGGCGACATTTCAATCATTAAGGGCACAAGCCATGGTTAAATTTGAAAAAAATAACAATACATATTTTGATCAATAATAAATTCCAGGTATAATCTTTAAGTTTAAATTTTTTTCTACTAAAAA
>JAPYZP010009229.1:0-10689 GCA_030522985.1 Torymus sinensis
AATAATTTTGTAGTTGGTAGTGAAGATGGCACAGTTTACTCTGGTAAGTCTGTTCTTTTAATAAAATATTTTATTTGTTACCTCTTTCTAATACTTAGTCGGATCCTTATGAAATTTGGTATACAGGGGTGTGGAGTCGCTGATCATGAATTACTTATCTTTTTTTTTTAAATCTTGCCGACAATGAACTTTTGACAAAATTGCTGTTCTTTTCATATTTGTTTATTTCTAAAACTTGTACAGTAAATATTATTGATGTCTACTCATCATCTACGTTTCTTATCTGTTCATGAAAAAAGTCCGACCTAAAAGCGTCAACTAGAAATTAACTTGACAAAATATTAAGAAATCGAAGTGGTATAACGTGGGTCACATAATGCATTTTGATAATAAAATATTATATAAAAGCGTTAAGAGGATGCCTTATGCACCTTTGATGTAAACCGATCGCGCTTGTGCTTCAATAACTTAGAAAATACGAAAATTAATCGAGAAATATGAGAAATCAAATACAGAAATCTGTAATTGAGTAGACGACATTTCCTAACTGACTTTTAACGTTCTCATTAAAGCATGTCGACACGGCACAAGGGCGGGAGTCACCGAGACGTACGAGGGACACATGGGTCCGATCACCGGTGTCGACACACACGCCGTGCCCGGCGGCATCGACTTCTCCCATCTCTTCCTCAGCTCGTCCCTCGACTGGACCATCAAGCTCTGGAGCCTGAAGGAGAACAAGCCGCTCTACTCGTTCGAGCACAACAGCGACTACGTGTACGACGTGGCCTGGTCGCCCAGTCATCCGGCTGTATTTGCCGCGGTCGACGACAGCGGCCGGCTGGATCTCTGGAATCTCAACCAGGACACCGAAGTTCCTACGGCGAGCGTCGTCGTCGACGGCTGTCCTGCTCTCAATCGTGTCTCGTGGACGCCGAGCGGACTCCACGTGACGGTCGGCGACGACAACGGCAAGATTTGGGTGTACGACGTGGCTGAGGTGGGTGCAACTGTTTTGACGATTGAAAAAAAAAATTTTTTAAGAGTTTTAAGGGGGGTGGAATACTGACCTCTAGTATGCGACCTTCCGTACCGGCCGGACAGCAGTAATTCGTTATAACTCGATTTTTACTACGATTAACAACTTAATCAAATTCGCTTGCCCTACGTAATGTAATTATCTATTATTCTTCAAAGTTTTGAGTCACATTTTAAAGGTGTCCTTGAAATTTTTATTCAAAACTTTGCAGAATAATAGATAATTACATTACGGAGAGCAAGTGATTTTGGAGTAATCCGTTTTATCAACAAAACAAGGTAAATTCTATATTATCAAAATAAATATATCGAACTACGTCTTATAAGGAGATAGTTGCCCTGCGCAATGTAATAATCTACCATTCTATGCAGTTATGAGCTCAAATATCAACGGCATCTTTTTTCGAACGAAATTTTGGTTATTGTTCGAAAATTGTTGTTGGATTCCATCAATATTTGGGAACAAAACTGTGTAAGATGGTACATTATTAATAGATTATTATTTAATTTGATATATTTGTTTTAATAATATAGAATTTACCGTGTTCGGTCGATAAAACAGAGTACAAGAGTACTACACCCCTTTAAGATTTGGTAATGAATTGTAACAGAGATATACTTAGATGTATAATTTTTCTGCATTATGCTTAGATCCTTTATTTTTTTTTCATCAAATTTTTAGTTGTAGTAAATATTGATAGTATTTTGTACAAATATAAAATTTCTTTTAAAATTTCTTTTAAGTAGAGTACATTATGATGCGAAAAAGAAAAATAAAAAGTATTGTGTAGATAAACAGCTGCGAAAAAATTGATGAATAATTTAGTTATCGAATAATATATTCTTCGTTTTTACAGCATTTAGCACATCCAAGAATGGATGAGTGGAACAAATTCCTCTATTGCCAGCAAGATTTCAAAAATAACAAGGCTGATGAAGAACTGGACAAGCTCAACCTTAGCTCGGGACCGTCATCGTTAACGTCTATGGCGTCGATGTCTTCAGTTCCCCTTAGATAAATGTTGCATGAAAAATCTTTGGTAGCTATGGAACTGAGATACCTCTGGATTTATCTCGTCATTCATTCTTTTTTAATTTAACTTTCTTTGAAATTATTTCTCCAGAATAGCATTATCGTAACAAATTATGAAAAAAAAAAAATTAGAAAAATATTAATGAAAAAAAATATTGTTAATAACATAGATTGAAATTATAGATATAATCAACGCCTCAAAAGTAAAGAAAAGAAAAGAATTCGCTATTGTAACGAATTTGATCTCAGCAGAATCAAATTCTTTAATCAATATATGATATGTAAAAAGATGTATTACAAACTTTATATAAAAATGTCATAATTATAATTTATTTAATTGTAAGAAAAACTTCAAAGGATGTTGAAGTTTTCAGTGATTGTTGAAGATGATGCGTATAACTGACTCATGTAAATTGCTGTATAAGAAGCTTTTTTAAAGATATTCTTTTTTCGTAATATAAATAAAAAATACAAAAAACTGTTTTTCTCTTTCATTTTTTTCCTTGAAAATGGTTGAATGTTGGATTAATAACAACAAAATTAATTTTTTTGAAATACAATTTATTATTAACTGTGTCAAATTTAATTCAATAACAAATCTTCAAAAAATTTAAAAAAAATAACATTTTGTTTGATGAATATAAATTAATTCAATACTTGTATCTATCATTCTTCCGCAAAAACTGTACCTAAGAATAAATTAAAATTAATTAGTTTTTTTAGCCTCTATAGGTTTTGCTGTTTCCGTAGCTGATAAGTTACTTTTTTCGATTTCTTTTTGGATTCGGTCAACACCATTTGATATGTGCGTAGGTAAATCTGCTATCCATTGCATACTTATCCGCACATATTTGTTCCAATGTGCAACTGCACATACTTTGAAATCTCCAGGACTGGGCATATGTTTTATCTGCAGCAAAATTTATATTTTGTAATTGAAAAATATACATGTGAAGTACTTAAAAAAACCAAGATTAAAACAAATATCAATAATAATCGTACAACTTTTGACTATATACATTTAAAATTTGAATTTCTAGTTGCCTTTGATACTTGTTAAAATTATAAAATATTGTTTGTAAATTTAACAATACATTAGGTAATACACAAGAATGAATTCAATTAATATGATTGTAAACTTACTTCGCTCATAACCTCTACAGGTACATTTTTTTGAACCAGCGGGCTAACATTATTATATAGTTTATTGTATAGCTTTGCAGATTCATCTGCAGTACCCCAAAGACCTTCCTGGATAGTATAATATACTACACCACCCGCAATACTGCTTTTAATTCAGATACTTAGATGCTCATATTAATTTTAAAAACTGCACGTTATTCTTTCAGACTATATTAAAGTTCATATACACGGTATGAAGTCCATTGATGTAAAAATTACTTAATAGATAATCGTATAATGTATACTACATTATCTTTGATTTGCATTGTTATATACTGCTTTTGTCACTTATTTTATTTTACTTTTTCCATAAAGTTTAATAACTACTCTTGTTCTATACTATATTAGAAATCCAACTAACCTCAATAAGCCCATTTTTTTCGTTTATTAATGAAATTCCTCTTCACAGATAAAATCAAATTATGCCGATAAAATCAAATTATGCCAATTAGAAAAAGCAGCCGTGAATATCAGCGGATAATCTTTAATTCATTATCCTATCGGCAATAGGGTAAAATCGGAGCAACCCCTGCTCAAGGCCTCGCACACGCACATTCACTCACACACTGTATTTTTACGTAACAACCGCAATATATAAGTATACACAAATAGGTATTTTGAAAACCTGCGAAATAATACGCATGCGCGCTATAGGTATATAAAGCCGCTTATAAATTTTGCAGTTGGGCTTGAAATATTTATTGTTAACAAATTTATATCATTTTCAACTTTATATTTTAAACGAAATTTAAAATTGTAGGTATAGAAGATTACTGAAAGATGGCATCAATAAAAAATATTTTTTTTTAATCATTACTCGACACATTTGTCAGAATTATGATAAAAATATTATTTTTAATTTGCAATTATAATTATAATTATAACGTGTATTTTTAGTGATATTTATAAATATTTCTTTTTATTTGTTATTTTGGCCAGGAATATATAATAAGTATGTTGAAATGAAAAACAACAATTATTTTATGAAACGATTTTTTTTATGTTTTCAGAAAATAAGTTCACATAAATAAAAAAGTGTAACATATATAGGTATAGTTCCTCATTAGAATGATTTTGCACGTATTATGAACAAGAAACTTGATTTTCTCGTCAGTATTTCTCCTTCCACATTATCCAATCAATTTTTATTTCAATGCGATCTTCGAGACGACGACCTATGTGGCGACTTCTTGGATCGTGACGACGACCTGTGCGGTGATTTCTTGGCGCGCGAGGTCGACCTGCGGGGCGACTTTTTGTTGCGCGAGGACGATCTGTGGGGTGATCGTCTCGTGCGAGAGCGCGAACGTCGTGGCGACTTTCTAGAGCGCGACGAAGACCTGCGCGACGGTGATTGCTTATTGCTACGGTAGCGCCTGTTTCTGTAACTGCTGCGACCGGGCGATTTATGCGGGCGACTGCTACTGTACTTCGATGTACGATGATCACTCTTGGGCTTGTCGTTCCTTTCGGTGGACCGCGACCTGCGTGATCTGCTGCTGGTCTTACGCTTGTCGTCCGCGTTATTGAACTTCTCGATTTTCGAACTGGGGCGTAAATGCTTGTCCTTCTTGATCGTGTTCTCCTTCTCAGCTTCCTTGCGGTTGCCCTCGCTAAGTTTGCCATTGTTCTGTATAGCGAGATTGACGACCTCGTCTTCTTTCTTCTCGGAGTCGCTATCCGGGTCTTGCTGATGCTTTTGAATCTTCTGGTACTCTGGGAATTTAATTATCTTTTTCTGAGCCTGTTTCCAGTGAGGAGGGGTGAGACTTCTGGAGCGACTTCTAGATAGGGAACGATACCTACACACACCACGGCCCTTGAAAATTCTGCCTCCGGGAGACTTTTTGAAGTTCTGGCGGCGATCCTGAACATACTGTCTTTGATTGGCATTGTTATTGGAACCACCTCTATATAAAAATTTATTTGTCGGTACTTCAGGTATTTCATCTGGGTCTATTTTAGTAGTTGATGCTAAAGGATGTGGCAAGTCTTCTACTTTCTTTTTGGGTTCTGGTATTTTACAGTCTTCTGCTTCTGTCCACTTCTTTTTTTTAATTTTCTTCTTTTTATCTTTTTCAGAATCACTATCTGATTCAGATACACTACTTTTTCGTTTTTCTCTTTTCTTCTTCTCCTTCTTTGATTTCAGAACGAGTTCACCACAATTGACGACTTTTGCATCCTGTAAAGGTCTCGACATCCGATCAACAGGGAGATTCTCTACATGTGATACTACTTCTTGGCCCGATATCACCTCTCCAAAAACTACATGAATATTGTCAAGATGAGGTGAAGGCTGCGTGGTTACAAAAAACTGAGAGCCATTAGTGTCCTTTCCACGATTAGCCATAGATAATAGATACGGCTTGTCATGTTTATAAGTAAAATTTTCATCTTTAAATGTACCACCATAAATTGACTCACCACCAGTTCCATTTCCAACGGAAAAATCTCCCCCTTGTATCATAAAATTCTTAACTACTCTATGAAATACTATGCCTTTGTAACACAGCGGTTTGGCTGTCGATAAACCAATGCCCATCTCTCCTGTACACAGTGCTCTAAAATTCTCAGCTGTTCTGGGACAGACATCTGAATAAAGTTCAAAAACAACTCTCCCTATTGGCAAACCACCCACTTCCACGTCAAAAAACACTCTAGGCTTGATTTTCATTTTGCTTGTACTCTCTTATTTGCTTGAATTCGTATATTACTTGTTATATCCTCCAAGTAACCGTATATAACCTCCAACGCACTGGCTCCTCATTATTTCGGGTCAGACCGCATTTCACAACTGGAAAAGAAAAAAAAATACATCGTTAACGATCAAACATCGTAATGCTCCCTCTTCCGCATCACGACGATAAACACATAATATCGTCGGGAAAGCGCGCTCGCCTGTTACTTAATATGAAAATATGTAGGAAAATAAGTACTTACTGAGAAATCGCTCGACGTTATACGCTGGTTATGCATGCACCTTGGGATCCAGTAGACGAGGGCGCGGTAAACATCTAGTACTTATGTCTTATTCAATTCAGCAGACGTATATCAATTAACTCAGCCCTGACGCAGTTACTTCAATCGATTCGAAAGGTAAACTAAGCACATCAGCCTCGGCAAACAAATTGTGGAGCACCGTATATACACCTAACGTATAGATACGGCGTCTTTCAAGCCAAAGTTCACAGCGATGTTTTGCCTTTGGAGCGAATTTCGCCGACTTGGCTGCCCACTTGGCTACAGCTCATCAGCGCCTCGGCGGCGGCGTCCGCACGTAGCTGGCGCCATCTTTACTGCAGTAGTGTAACTATATTTGCATTTGCGAATTGCGGTTGCAATTTGCAAATTACGGATTTGCCATGCCGTCTGCCGTCTGCCGATTGCCGACTTGCCTCGCCGGAAAATAGTACTTTTCGACGCGGGTACGAAAGTAGATTATTTACCTCATGTAATGTTTTTCACAAAAGTCACGAAAAGTCACACGAGGTAAATAATTAACTTACACATTAGTCTCAACTCTCGAACCGTAGGTATTTTATACCAGAGGAGTGCCGAAAAATTATATCAAAGTTGTGATTTTGAGGTTATAGAGTGGTATACATATTACTTATAACAATTTGCCGTTTACGGATAAGTTAACTCATTTATTTTATCTATTCATTTAAGTATATATTAAATATTATAAGTGTATGAAAATGAAAGTAATATTTTATCTAAATCTTGTTGAATCGATATAGATGGCATCGCAGTCGTAATTTGTAGGAGATATACTTGCAGCGGTAGTCCTGTAGGCTGCAGTCATGTAATAAGGAGAAAATAATATAGTTATTAACTAAATTAAGTTACAATAAGCTCCTATGAATGTAAAAAATATCAAAATTCAAATAATATTATTATTGCTACTTATTAAGATTAAGGTGGCTAGTTAAAGATATTTATTGGAATTATCTGCAGGATCCAATTTAGCAGACGACAGTTTCAGCTGTTGACTTTCACAGCCGAGCCGACTCTCATTGGCCGGCCACTAGTCCCATTGCATTGGAGAGTAAGCAATAATAAGCAAGAAAGAGAGAGAGGGACAGAGAGCGAGAGAAATATACAGCAGTTTAGCAAGCTGTATGTGAATACATAATTTAATTTCGTCTTGAATCTATAACCTGTTGAGGCTAGCCGTATCCCTTCTATACAACTATGTTAATTGTCTTGATTCGCATATTAAATACGTTAATGAAAAATGAATACAATATGAAATCGAATGCTCCGTTTTAGCAGACGACACTTCCTATTATTGTTAACAGTCAATAGTGAAAGAGACAGCCTTTCTTGTAAGATGCTGCATGCCTACAATATCATCGTAAATAACTAAACTTTGTCAATAGGCTTTTTCACTTAAAACTTGAATGAATTTCATAATATTACTTATAAGATGCAATGTAAATGGATTTTTTCAAGGAAATCTACTTGGGCGGTGAATATTTGGTAAATCAGATATTTAATTGGTAGGCGGCACCGTTATCGCCGGACATAGGCGGCTGACATAAATGTACATTTACGTTATAAGCGTCGTTTTATACGTTTTTTACCTCATGTTGACCACAGGATTTTACTGTTATACGCAGTAAATTTTGTTTTCCTTTCCTGTTTCTGTAAATGAGGAGGTATTTAAAAGGGACGCCCAGGTAAGCATGCAGACATTATAGAGACCTCCAGTCTATATAGTCCCGCTGTTTCGAATTTTGCATTTATTTGATATTCATGATCGCCTTCATCGAAACATATATCGAAAAATAAAGTAGGTACCATGTAAAAAAAAAAAGCACAATAGGTTATTTATATTTGCCATTCTAATTATAATTCAGCATTTAAAGTACATTTAAATAAATTTAGAATACTGATCAGGTACTTTAATTATTCTCTTTTTTCTGTAGATAAATAAATTCACAATACACATTTATGACATTAGATAATTTCATCTTTGATCGTATTCGTTAAAGGAAATTGAAAAGGCTCCGTTCTATGAATTTCTTTGTTACCGTAGGTATATACTATATTTCCTATATATTTCTAAAGAATAAGAAATGGGGTACCTATGACAATGGAAACTATACGGTTCTAACATCTCGAATAGACCTCGCATGAATTTTCATCTGAAATTTACAAAAGTAAGAAACAAAAAAAAACATTCAATTTGCACTATTTCGCACTCGGCGCGCTCAATCCATATATACCTATATTATACGTTGCCACGAGCGTCAGCTCACGCGCGGACCTGCATATGCGAATCATCTGACGACGCAGCGCTAGAGAGAGCGAGATAGATAGAGAGAAACAGCTGCGGGCTGTCTGTTATTTGATCGGGGGGCAACACTGCACGGAATACCTATATATCTTGACGGATCGGCAAGAGAGCGAGAGAGAGAGAGAGGGAGAACCAAACGAGCCGCCGCTAGCACTCACGCCAGTGTTCAGTTAGTTCAGAGTTTCAGAAGCGCGCTCTCTCGCGTGCGGACCACCTATCACTCTAATGTTTACGTTCTGGCGAGTCGCTGTCGCCGCCGTCGCCTCCTCCTTCGGACTTTTCGGACGGTCTTCGTTTTCCACCTCCGCTGCCGTCGTCGCCGCCGCCTTATCTGCGCCGATGGCAACAGCAGCAGCAGCATAATTGGGAGACTGCAGGCCAGCCAGGCTGTATAACCACGCGTCTCTCGTCGCCGTTGCAGTGAGGTGTGCGGGTACATCTCGCGTACTTATACGTATACTTTACAGAAAATAGCGTGCAATTTTTAAAGGTGCTAAGCGCAATATCTAAAAGTTGGCGAGACGCGGTGGTAAACAAAAACAAAAAAAAGATGGGCAACTACGCGAGCAGAATGCTATCGGTATCTAACAGCGCGGTGAACACGGTGTACCGGGGCCGCAAGAGGAAATGCATCGAAGAGAACGACCTCGAGTCCGAGTCGAAGTTCATCGAGAAGACGATGCAGACGCCCAAGAGGTATGTATGAGTACCTATGCAAACGCGCGAGAATGCTTGTTCTGCGTGCACGATGTGCTTCTCGAGGCCTCTAAAAATACTACGCCCCGTTTGTATTCGCGACGCGTGCTCGCGCGAAGTACATACCTACCTATGTGTTTTTCGTCTCTCTCTGTCTCAATCGCGCAGTTTCTCTTTCTCGCGCTCTCTCGTTATACTGCTTTTTTTTTATTGTCTCGCGTTTTACTGTTGTTATGATGCAGTTTGAAGAACAGGGATAAAAAATTGCAGCCATGTATGATAGCATTCTGTAGGCATTTAGCACACAAACAGGAGGGAGGGTGAGGTAACATTCTTTATTTACATTGATGACATCATCCAGAGGCTCCTCTTTTTCCATAATTATCTTTGGAGTTGGGATTAAGAGAGAGACAGAGAGAGAGAGAGAGAGAGAGAGAAACAGATGAACGGATAGGTTGAGAGAGCTATTTTTGTAACTTGTGTATGATTGAAAATGTCTTTATTTTTCCAGGAGAAAATTGCTCACTACAGCACAGTATATTTACAAGACGCTATTTCAAGAGGAAAAGGGTAGCGACGTTACAGTATTGATGCTCGGGAAGGCATGGAGGCTGCACAAAGTTTATATAAGCCAAGTAATTATCACCTATATCACTGTTAAAGCTCCACTGTTTATTGTTATGGACACTCTTGAAAGAGCATTGCATTGGTATATCTGGTTTAGACTAGAATATTTCTATGTGATGATTGAACATAATTGGTTTAAAAATAAACAAAAAGATAAAATTAAAAAATAATAAAATATGCAAATGAAATATAAGTTTCAAAGAATTATAAACAAACTGATTGTTTGAATACCATATTAATATTTTAAAATGTTTTGTTTTCTCAGTTATAATAATTTATAATAAGTTATTTTCATATGATCTCATATTAAAAAATTCAATAATTTTTAGTTAATTTATGACACTGTAAAAGCAATAATTAATTTCAAGAAAAACAAGAATATCTTATTTTTGCAATCTCATGTTATGATTTATTATTCAATGCAATTTATGATTTGATAATGTTCCTAAAAGAGTGCATGCTGAATTATACATTAACAATGTTTACTTTTCAGAGTCCTTACTTTGCTAGTATGTTTTGTGGTTCCTGGCGTGAAGCTAATGAAAAGGTTGTGAGTGTGGAGATCACTGACCCCAACATCACACTTGAGTGTAAGATTTCTTCATATTTATTTACCAAGTTTGCATAAGACATTTTTGGGCAAGGGGAAGACCTTCTTTGAAACTCTTGAAATAAAAAGTGAAAGTTTGTCAGGCATGAGTCTAACCATGATTGACCTACTTAGCTATATTAGGCCTTCCTTCAATGCCATTGAATTTCTACTTATATGGTGTTGAATCTAAACATCTCTAATAGGTGTCTTTACAGA
>JAPYZP010009234.1:0-10714 GCA_030522985.1 Torymus sinensis
ATATATATATATATACGTACATACCAGCACGCACGTGTATCGTTCGATGCTAAAAACTGTGAACGCATCCACGTTATAAAGCGATCTATCACGGCGCGGCCGGCAATTTTCACCATTAAAAACTTTATATAGGATCCAGGTCAGTAGCTGGCGAGAGTTTGGTCCCCGAAGCGTCATATCGATTCCACGTGTGTGAGGGCTCGTACCAATTTTTTTTTTTTTTTTTTCTTGTTTTGCGGATACGCGGATTAAAAAGAGTGCACT
This sequence comes from Torymus sinensis, assembly GCA_030522985.1. NCBI lineage: Eukaryota > Metazoa > Arthropoda > Insecta > Hymenoptera > Torymidae > Torymus > Torymus sinensis. The sequence continues at coordinate 265 of JAPYZP010009234.1, forward strand.
CGAATGGTACCCACACACACATCTGCAAAAGCACAGTGGTTTAAATAGTTTGATAAGTGCGCTGGTCAATCGGGAGTTTCCGAGTATTTTTGTAAAATGATTTCGAGTGAATTGGCTCGAGGGGCTTGAAAAATGTAATTGAATCACGATTACGTAGAGCGAAAATTTAATGGAAACCCCGAGAAATGGGAATTTTTCACTTCTTTAATAAGGAAGAAAATTTTCTTCGCTGGAACTCGATCAATTTTTTCCAACTCCCGCCGTTCCACCGGACTTTTAATTAAAAGCTCACTTTGTTCAATTTATTGAGAAATCTAATGAAAATTCAAGCAGTTATACCAGATGTATCCATACCAACAGATCAAACTTCCATTAAATTCTACACTAAAAAAAAAGAAACAGTTAAAAATACGCCGTCCACACTTTTTTCACCCATTTAACTTCCAGATCCCTGCAATCTCCAAACAAAAAAAAAAGAACCGCACCAGCGCGATCTCAAATCGCATCCATCAGCCCTGCTCGCCTCTTTCGCAAATTTACAGCCATCACAACTAAATCCCCTATCGCCGCGGCCCACCTACGCGCGTCGATAAAACAAAACAGCAATAAAATCAGCCGAATCGCGCGTCGGAGCCGTTAGCGCCGCGCGCGGCTCTGCTCGTCGTCACTCGAGATAAAAAAAGAAAGGTCTAAAAAACGCGTGAACGCGCGCGTATATATATACAGCCCATCAGCGAAATTGCCGAACTTTCGCGCGCGCGCGCAACCCGACGACAAGACGGATTATCCTGAGCGCGTGATCCTGCCCCCACGCTATATATATAGAAGCACCGCCGTACTCGATGCCAAAGTGTGTGCTACTCGTATAACGCGGCTATATCTATAATACTACGTGTATATATATTTATTCGTGTATATATACATATAACTCTGTGCGAGTGAGAGAGAGGGAGCGCGTCGCTCGATAGGCAAAGGCCAAAGGACGAGTCAATCACGTCTCGATTCCCGCGAGCGCTCGCTCCCACGTACAACTACACAACGTAGTAGTGCAGGCTTTATATATATATGTGCACGTATATATATGTAGACGGAGGAACGTCGACGATCGATCGGCGACGGCGACCCACACGCGACGCGCCGCCGCCGTATAACGTCACGCGCACGTGGGCGAGCGTAGGTGCGGTTCATTCTCTCCCACCCTTCCTCTCTGTGTATGTGCATATATATACGTGTATGAGCGCAAGCGAGCAATCGCGCGAGTGAGCGAGTGAGTACCGAGTGCAGTAGGTACGAGAGAGGGGGAGAGGGCTACTATATAGTCGCGTGGGCGCGCGACGATAAAAATCTCGGGAAGGCCGCCTGTAGTATATAGCTTGCAACCTCTCTCTCTCTCGCTCGCTCGCTCGTGCACACGTGTTTTTTATAATTGAATTTCGACGCCGCAGACGACGATGGTCGGTCTGATGACGCGATAGAGGTGCGCGTCCTTTTTTTTTTGTTTTATTCGTTAGCAATGAAGAGAGGAGGAATTGGCTGTGCCACGTGCCGTCGCCGGTGTAGTATATATAGAGAGAGAGTAGGGAAATTAATTTACTCACGGACGATTTCGCCTCGTGTTCCATTGGCACGAGCGACAGGATAATGTTTGCTGTCTCACTCGCGCGCCACAGTCGCTCTGCAGTTTCTGTGCGATGGAGGGTTATAATGGGAGAGAGAGAGAGAGAGAGGATTGATCTCACGGATGAGCGAGTACAGAGAGGAGGGAGGTAGCAGGTAGAAGAGGACGGATGGTGGATAATTGCGACGTAACTTTTGTCTGTGAGCCGCAGTGGGCGTTTGTCGATGAAAGGAAGAGAGAAAGGACTTTTCGTGGTTACAGATAGGCAGTTTTTTTATGTTAAAGGGGTGTCAATGAGAAGAATCGATGGTTATTTTACAAAGGTTGGGGTTTGAAAATAGTATATATTGTGTACCTAGGGCGTAAAATGGGCCTTTTGAGACCGGGTGTGGAGTTTGCAGTACGAGTCGTAGGTGAGCTAGCCGGAGCCGAAGGCCAGTGCGTTTTGCCAACCGAAGACGAGTACTACCAACACACAAGGTCAAAGGGCCCACTAAATGTGAAGATGTTCATTTTCCAATAAAAAACGCTATGAAAAACATGCATGTACAAATTTTATGCAGTTTTAGAGCAGCGAGCGCAAAAGTACCTACAAAATAGTAGATTATGTACCAAGAGTGCGAAACAGGGGATTCCGGCACGCCACACTCCCATGAGTGACAGGAATCCCGGTCCTGAGCGTCCATGGTGCATATATACTATTTTTTGTCCCTCTGAGCGCGGAATCCGGTCTCTCGTGTCTGTCCGCGCCCTAGGGCTACAATGTATTATTTCGCCAGAATGTACTTCGCTTCCCGTCAGTCAAATAAAGGTCACTTTACGACCTCTTTTTAAGCCGAAAACGGCTAAAATGGCGCATGTGTTACAAAAAATTATTTATGGATCTCAATTATATACGCTTATTGGTTGGTATAACGAAAATTATTTATTTTTATTTTTATTATTTATTTTCTTTTCAATGCAGGCAAAATATTAATTAATATTATTTTTCATTTTGATTACGGAAAAATTGTTTTTTGAAATACAAACGGTATCATCGGTTTATTGATCAAATTTCTGCGTGTTTTCATTTTATAAATATTTTTACTTTTAGTATAGATATATGTGAATAAAATATCTCTATCAGAATCCTGTATCCTTGATTGTTACAGGTTTATAAGAGTATTAAAGAGTGATTTACGAGATTAAATATCGCACGATAACTGTAGTTGTTACACGTAGAGTAATTTAATCAATCTTTCATCATTTTCATTTAAAAACTGGCGATTTTCAGATGAAAAAGTTCTTTATTGCAAAATCATAAAAATAAAAACAATCTCCAAATAAAATGTAAGTTTATGCTTACATATAAGCCTGCAAAATTTTTAAACACCTTAGTCTAAAACATTTAACGTATGTAAATATAGCCCATAGTTGTGATGAATCCGATTAGAATAATCAACTATAACAGTCCTGATAATATATTAAATCGCATATCAATCCTGCACATCAATCATTAATCCGAACAATCATTAAATTTCGATAAATTCAGCCCCACCTCCCTCTCCCCCTCTAAACAAACAAACCCACATACACACACCTCGACAATGCACCCCAACCCCCACAATTGGACTCGTCAACAAATGCACATAAATGCATAACCCCCACCTCCCTCCAGCGCAAATAAATCTCAATAAAAGTACCTCCACTCGCGGAGTAAATACCTCACCACTACCCCGCGCTACATACATATGAAGAAGAAAAAAAAAGCCGCGACACGCGACAAAGTCATAAATTATCCATCCGACCTATACTCTGCTGTATGGCGACGCGAGGCGCACGCGTCGGAATCTTCACAATGCGCGAGTGGCGACGGCGTGACGCGTGTGTATATATATATAAACGGTGACCGAGTCAAGGCCGCCGACGCCGCCTTTCAAACTCTAGAGGAAATGCGAGGCGGGGGCTGCAACCTTCGGTTTTATATAAGCGCGCCGAGGGGGTGGGACGAGAGTGGCCAGATACAGGTATGCAAGGGCTAGAGTTTTCACGAATCGCATGGACCGAGGGAGAGTGGAAGAGAGATCATCATCTTTTTTTCTGATTGCGAGGGAACGAGGGAGCGAGGTAGGGACGAGGTGTCGTTGCCCTCGCTCGGAGTGCTGAATTTTTTTTTTTTTTTTTCATTGACGAAAAGTTTTTTTGCTTTCCGCGAAGTAGTAGGGCTTTTGCGAGAGGGGCGAATGAACTATTGGAGGCGGCTGTGGGTGATTCTGGAACGAGGGATGTGTATAATATATATGGAAATGCTTTTTTCTCGTTTTGCAAGGTGGAGAGGTATTCGTTTGGGAGTGGATAGGTATTTTACGAGTGTAGTGGTTCGATAAGGGAATTAGGTATTCGGTACTGCAATTGAGCAACAATTTTTGAAGTAAAGTATAGGGGGTACATAATATTCATAAAATTATAATGTTGACATGATTGACGTAGCGGAGGATTGAGTTTAAATACAAGTTCAAGTCTACAGCGTTTGCATTTGAACTTTATCAACTCTCTAGCTAAATTATAGGGAATGCCATGAATTTCGACACGCGATCAACGCATAATACAGCAGCTAAAACTAGAAAGTAACTACCGCGTAATAGAATATTTCGACACGATAGAAATTTTTTCCTTATAGAACTTCAATAATAAACTGGAGACATTCGAATATCGACAATTCGTTTACTCCATAAACATATTTCTTGTGTACGACATACTTCCGAACAAACTGCTCATACTTACGTAACGAGAGCGTTCCTAACATCCCGACATGCTATACCGTGTACATCAAGCGCCTACTAATCCACGATATCTCTTGCTTCATAATTCACAATTACACTTGTTCGCTTAAACTGGATCTACCCTGAGCGACCTAAAAAAAATTACTTGCCCTCCCCTCATCCTCCTCCCAGTTGCATCAACTATGCAACGAGAAAACTAGAGCTGTCTTCGCTCTCTCCTTCTCCAGTTCTCCTCCTCTGCAACGTTATACAACTTTCCAGCAAGCGAGCAAGGGGCTCGTGTGCAGTGTACACAGCGAATGAGACATCGAGATCATGCGTCCGTGAAGAATTATTCATTGCCCATCGATCCGGCAGACTTCCCTCCTCTGCTCGCTCGGTTCGCGCATTGAAAATCGATTTCCCATACTTTATTATATGCGTGCGCGCGCCTGTAGTGTATATATACATACACACACATATATATATACGACGTAGAGACTTATAGACTTTGTTGCGCGCGAGAAACGAGGTAAAGGTGTCGCGAGAGAGAGAGCGAGAGGGGATGAAAGAGAGTATAGGAGTCGTCCGGCGCGCGGCAGTAGGTAATTTATGATTCGAGAACGATGAGCAGTTTACGTAATCGATGCTCGAGTGGCCTTTACCACGGTCCATTTTTTACCCCCGCGCCGCGAGACATAAGAGCGCGAGTGTAGAGGGAGAGAATTTTCCTCGCTTTTAACGGGTTTATATTCAATTTGGCCAGTTTCAATTCCAAGAGGAGAGAAAGAGAGAGAGAGTTATTGTTTGGGGGATTGAAATATCGCTTCTACTATTGGTTGATCAATTTTGGTTATTTCGAATACAGAATGAATATTGAACGCGTGCGGGAGTAATTTTCTTGTTTTGCGCAGGAGCAATGATTTTGCGCAATACACTTTCTCGTTAGAGTTGTTTAATAATTTTACGTTAATCGATATTTCATCTTGTTAATAGGGAAGGTCGTTTTTTTTGTATTTAAAATGAGTTTATGGTTACAGAAGTATTACAAGGACATTCATAATATGTATAATTAGAAGCTTTAAAATCAAATATTCATGTAAAATTAATAGCGTCCATTATAAATTAATCAATTTATGAGATGGAAATAGTTTTAAAAATAGTAAAATATATATCTTCAAAAATGACTTTTTAAATATTTTCCATTTTATATAAGGTTGAAAAATTAAAACTTTTTCGTTTACCTAAAAATTTTGTAAATTTTTTAAGTTACATGCAAAGTGGTTTCGTTCGACTGACTCGCACTAAAGAAAGATTAAGCTTCATACTTTTTTTAAAGGATTCTTTTATTATTTTGGCATATACGGCACATCAAAGATTTGTTTATTTACGACGATTTTTTAGGAAACGTTATTTACTATGAAATATACAGGGCGATGTGTGCATCGAGAGGGAAATATGAAGAAAGGCGAGTGGCGATATTTTCGAAACGTCAACGTTGCGCTGAGCAACAAAACAGGCATTCGAAGCCTCAAAAACCATATAGATACTCAATCAAATCAACGTGAATGGTCCGAATGGTTTTTCCTTTCAAAGCTCGCAGTCCTGTCAACTGAGGTCGCGCGAAAAAAAAACATGTTGGTTGTTCTTTAGTAGCCTTTCGATAGATCTGGCTTCTACAGTTTTGACCCAAAAACGAGATCGTTAGGTTAAATAATTGTTAAATTATATCGCCTTCTGGCAAATATCTTTTAAAATTTATTTCAAAGAATTAACACTGCTTGTCGGAAAAATCGTGACCCAATTATAGCTTTCCGAATCAAATGCCTGATAATTTAAATTTCTGACATTTACTAATAATTTTCAATCATTTTCTTTGGTTCAGATACTTATTAAACCCTTAAAGATCTCCAAAGTGATTACAAGTAACTACTAAAATATCGATTGACATCTGATAACATCTGTCTATGACATCCTCTTAACCCTTCAAGCCTCAAAGCCTCTTCCGGTACAAATACACCCCCTTCACAAAAATGTTAAAATTTAAAATCCCGCCCTTTGAAAAAAGAGCCCCAAAATATCACGTAACCCACTGCACTATCTCCCTCGATACACCATTAACCGACTCTCGCCACAACCTGCAACCACCCTTACAAGCTACCCCCAGCAATCCGAACCCTTACACCTTCCTTCTCTCACCCCTCGATAAATATCTAAAGAAACCTCATCTCACCCCTACTCCTGCATCGCCACGTTCCACTCTCCATCCACAATCTGCGCTCGGGGCTAAAAAGTTATAAAGGCCGCGCCGTCGTCGTCGTCGTCGCCGCGGCACAACTTTAAAGCGCGCGCGCGCGCAGACGACGGCTCTTAAGGGGTCGGCGGCCCGGCGAAAGATCGCTCGAGAGAGAGAGAGAGAGAGAGAGAGAGAGAGAGAGAGAGAGAGAGAGAGAGAGAGAGAGAGTTACCGCGACGTGAATAATAGAGTGGGCAATTTGCGCGGAAGACTCTCGCTCTCCTCTCGCGCTAGCTCTCGCTCAGCGTCGTCGTTTTTCCCGAGGTTCTAGCTTCACGTGTGTGTGTATGTAGGTGTGAGTCTGTCGGTACAAGTTTGCACGGGCACGAGCACTCGTAGGGAATCCGTGCGCCCGGGAATAGTTGGCCGCGTGCAGTCTTCGAGGTGTATGGGCGGTCGTGGATATAAGGGAAGGCGCGAAGGGCGAAATTTCGGGGGAGTTGGATTGTTTCGGGTTGAGGTGCAGGGAGATGTGGTGGCGGGAGTCGTGCGTATATGCCTTGGCCGGGGAATTTTCAGGGAATTTTAGGGGTGAACGTGTTTTAAGAATATATATGTAGAAGGGGTGGAATGTTATAGAGAAATGCAGTTTTGAAGTAGATTAGTAAAGGTAGTTCTTTTGATATCTTTCGGATCAAATTACGAAAGATGGGGCTAAAAGGATTAACTTTTGTAGATAGCGTGCGGAAAGTACCGTGTGTAATCGTTTTACGATATATCGGATAATGACTCTACTTTTATCCGGTATTACCGGAGTTCGCTCCAATTCGACGATCGCTTAATGAATTTTAATTGCGGGGGAACAAAAAAAGAAGAAAATATTCCGTTGGACCTTTCTTTTTTCGCGCCTGAAATAATGACGATGTACCGAAAGAATACGTTTTTAATTTAAAAGCTTTTGTGAAAATGAAAGCCAAAGGAATATTTTTTTCCCACCATTTTGCAATATACGCGTATTGTGGCGAGAGAGAGATATATACCGAAACAGAGGAGGAATTTCAACTCTGACATGAAGTGTAGCGTGTCCAGAAAGTAGGTTATGGATTTCAGTCTAATGAGGTTCGTTTTTCAATTCAGCCATTGAATTATTAATTAAAAAATTATGCTTTACAAGTTGTATCACTCTAAAGATTTAATCGTCATTAATTGCTATAAACTGTGGTTCTCGTAAAAACGAAATAAATATTTACTTTTACACTGAGTTTCGTGTTAAGTATAACATTGTTACAGAATTTTTCAATCAATAAAACCATTTATTTAGAGTTACACGTTTTCCACGTATGTATACACCTACAATTGACTTTACCTTTAATCGAATCATCTCCGGACTTGAAAGTTTATCGTTCAATAAACATGATTAACCAAAGCCAATATAACCACGTTCGTATAGACGGCTAATTTATAATTGTATAAACCGTCCTCCCTCGTCCCTCTCTCTCTTTGTCTCTCCATCTCTCTCCTTCGCCAATTGTTTCAACCAATCTCTCGTCCCGCGATCCGCGCGTAAAAACGTCCTCGTCCCCCCGGCTTATATTCAACATCGCAACTCCTACAACGCGGGCGCGCGAGAGAGAAAGCAAATAATTGCACAGCCACGAAGTCTCGCGGCGTGGCGCAATTTTTTCTCGTTTCTTCCCCACCGTATAGCAGCACACCTCTCCGCAACTGTTTATCTCCTGCGCTCTAATGGAAAGCAAGCAATCCATATCTCCCCTTAGCCTTCCGAAAAACTCACCGAATGTCCCTTACTCGCAGACAACCACCAGTGCGCGCGCGCGCGCGCACACAGCCACCAACGTCGAGGACAAAAGACACACAGAGAGCTATGCACGCGCGAGCCGCGGAAATTATCGGAGAAGCCGCCCCGGAGAGAGAGAGAGAGATAGGAAAATAGGATGGGCGCACGAAGCTTTGCAAACAAGCGCTTGCATTGTCGCATTCGTTCGTTGGACAAACAGTTCTCCTCCCGCCTCTCCTCGCTTTCCTCTCTGCGCGAATATAGTCTGTCAACCCGGACACATGAGAGAGGGCGATTCGATTTCGTTCCGCATCCCCCGCCGAGAAGGCGTATAGATAGTAGGTTATACGAGAAACGTAAGTATATCAGTAGGTTGCTCTATACGTAGACGTATACGTATACGCGCGTTTCTCCTTTCCGATGATTTAACCCCCCCTCCCCAAGCGTGTGGGCATTACCGCGTATAACGCGTAACAATGATGCTGCGTGCAAGAGACAATGACGATGATGGGAGGGGCTTTTGTTTCGTCCACTGCCTTATTATGTCTCTGTCTCGTCCTGTCTGCCATATAATTCGCGGCGATTCAAGTGCAGGATGCGGAAAGCTCTGTCTTTCATTCGTTATTATGCGTTTGATTTGTTTGCGACTGCGGAGGGGACGAATGGACATGGAATTTTAATTGTCATTGGGATGAGGCGACGTGGAAGATGAATTTGACGGATATATATTACCTCGCTCTATATACCTGCTGTATAATAAAAATGTCAATTAACTCGATGAGAAGAAAAAAAAGACCATTCGACTGTACACAATTCACTGACCCATTCAATGTATTATGTATAGTATCGGACGTATTGCCCGCGATGCCGCACAATTAATGTCAGCTCGCGAAGACGCGATACAGAGCACGACACAGCAGAAGAAATTTATTTCACAATGCGCATCGGCGCCAGCTCACATTTCGATCCGATGAATATTTAATACACCCTATAGCCTCCCTCTCTCTTCTATCTCTCTTTCTCTTTCGTAAACATAGCGTTATATATTTTTCGCCGCTCGCTCGTTACATTAAAGACCTCGTCGCGGTGCTGTTACAATGAATAAATGATAGCATCGTCGTGTCTCTTCTTCTACACTCGGTACCCGCGAGCTCTCTTTATAAAGCACACACATTACCCGTGTAATATATGCTTTATATCTCAACACAAAAACCTCTCCTCGTACCATATTAAACGCACCACGTGCGGGCGCAGAGTTGGATATAATCTCAAAAGCGCCCGCACGTATACGGCTATAATCGCGATTAGCCCGTCAGTGCACCTGCAATTGCACCTGCGTGGATGTGTTTCTCTCTCTCAATCTCTCTTTCCTTATATATAAGCTTGCGATAGAAGAGGCGCGAGGGGTCAAAGGAGAGTCGGAAGGGGGTAGAGGGTGATTTTGACCTACCCTACTTCGGATGAATTAATTCCGGCCCGGGAGGGAGGGAGAAAATTAGAGCCGACGCGCACGCCAATTCGATTGAAAGACTCCGAGCGCGAGAGAGCCTATATACACTCTCGCAGCGCGCACAATCGAATTCGAATGACTTTATTATGACGCGCGAAGGCCCGGCCGCATGCGCGGGGAACGGTATGCTTTAATCGATATGCGTATCAATTGTGCGGACGGGGGTAATTAATTGACGGGGGTGTATATAGGGTGTACGCGTCGTTGGTAATAAACGAAGTCGTACGAGAATGATGGAAGATTTCGGGTTGCGATGATGGCGATGCGTTTATTTGCAACGAACGTTAAAAGTGTTTGTTACGTTTAGTTTTGCCGAGAGGTATGAAAAATAGAAATTTTTTTACATTATATAGGAAATAATTGATAAAAATATATACATGGATACTTGATATTATATCTATATTGTCGATAAGCTAATGCACATCATCCATTAATAAATATAATGAATAAACTCAATGGTTTATTTTAGTCGAGTTTTATAATTATAGATATGAAGACAATTTTTATCAGAATATGATATTATATTTTTTTATTACAAAGCTTTGTT
>JAPYZP010009262.1:0-27726 GCA_030522985.1 Torymus sinensis
CCTCCATTTCAGCAGTTCGAACGCGGCGAAATTCAAATACTTCGGAAAAGAAACTTCGCGAAAGTGTCAACGAACGTCTCGCGAAGTACCCGCAGCAGCTTTGCGCCTATATCAGCAAAATCAGCGCGCGGCGGCATTTCTCATAGTCATAAATCTTTCTCTCTATTTCTTTCTCTCTCTCACTCTCTATCTCTCTCTCACGATACTTCTCGCCTCTTTTAATATCACGAGCGAGCGGCTTGCGCGCGGGTTATTGATTTTGCCTAGTTTTCTTTTGTTAAATCATCGAATTCGCGTCCAAAGTCTGGCAAAAGGGCCATGTGCGGAGATGTCATCGCGTGCTGCGTGAAGCGCAGAGTGGACTTAGAGAAGGGAAGCGGGCTGCGGGGTTTGATTTATAGGCGATGAAATTGGGCAGCGGATTCGCACTGTGTAATATATTGTGAAAAGAATTAATTTTCTCGACATCATAAACAAATGTAGAGCAATATTTGAGGAACAACGAAATTTGTATCAGAAAAAACTTTTATTTACTACTGTACAAATATATTATATTTGTAAATGGGAAAAAGTTTTAAATCATTAGGAACTTATTAATCGTGCGACGAAGAAAATTGTAATGATATTTCTACACTAACGAAGACATTAGCACAATTTGTGTCAATACCTGCCATATGTAATGGAATACTTACGCTATATATATATGTATATTTATTGATCTGAAAATTAACAATTGTGAAATTACATCATTCATTATGGCGGCTCAACACGTCACACCCATTAACTTTTGATCTAAAAATTCAAACTCAACAGTCCAATGATCTTACTTCAAATCGAAATTAACTCCGGATCCGTCCACGTGAACTGAAAAATTCCAAGTTTATATACCTATACAAGTCGGGGCTCAAGATGGCTCAAATTCTTCGTCGATTGATCTCGGCCAATCCCTCAAAGTATAACCTCGTCAGACGCATATCCTGCCGCTCGAAGCCTGTGAGTTGTACAAAGAGGAAAGAGGAGAGAGAGAGAGAGAGAGAGAGAGAGAGAGAGACGAGGTTTATTATTGCTCGCCGTCGACGTCGAGGCAATATAACCCCCTTAGGTACCGGCGCAGCGGTCTGACAGACGCGAACTCCAAGTGCCCGTATAATTCAGTAAATGCGAAGAGGTTCAGTAGATTTCACGGCTTTGACTGGAGGAGTTTAGCGGGTTTCCAGAATTCCGTTTATAAACAAATCGGCTTGGTCGTAGACATGATAAGGAAATAGAGTTTTCTCGGCCGCGGAGAGTAAACATTGGATGAGCGCACTTTATAACCTTTTAAATTTTTACAAACTTATTGATTCGCTTACGCAGATAAAGCATATTATTGCTTATTTTAATTTCTCGAGTAATTTTTGTACTTATATGTATAATAACAAAAGTGAAAACAGAGTTCATAAATTGTATATAAACAAGTAAAGTATATTAACATAATAAAGTCTATCATAATAATAATAATAAAATATGTACCAAAAAGCCATACATTTTTCGCCCGCAATGGTCACTGTAATTATAAACATTACATTTAAAATTTCCCTTTAAAAAAAGTATACACACAATTACCAAACCAATCACAACCTAAGCCCCACTTCCGACCTACTGCAGGATCCACAATACCGCACGCGAATCGCCGAGCCTCGCGACTACGAGCGCATCGTCGACTTCATGGCTGAAACCTACATGCAGAGCGAGCCCTCGATCTTGAGCATCGGCTTGGCCGGTCGCATCTGTCCCACTCTGATCCACCTGATGGACGCGAGTGTGCGGGAGGGTATGACTATTGTCGCGGAGGAACTCGCCGGTCATTGTCTCGTCGGCGCGGCGGTGAACGTGAAATCTCGCGAGGCCGGCCAGCAGAAGATCGGCCAACTGGCCGATTGCTGCGAGTGTCCCCAGACTCGCGATCTACTGGAATTTTACGCCTTCTGCTCGAAACAGTCCGATCTGTGGAACGTCTACTGCGTGGACAACGTCTTCGAGTGCGCTCACGTGGCTGTGCACCCGGAGCACCAGGGCAAGGGGATAGCCAAGAGGCTCGTGATGGATAGCTGGTGCCTGGCGAGGGATCTCGCGTACAGGCTGTTTAGGATCGATTGTAGCAGCAGGTGCTTATATTTATGCTTTATTTCGTATATTATTCTCCTAAATATTTTGAATTTTTAGTATTGATTTTATATATACGGTTTTTTTCTTTATTAGCAGCGAAATATATTGTAAATCGACTGGCATTCCCTTTTAAATCGTAAACCTTGAACATAACACGATAAATTTCGATGCTTCCCAAAAGGTATATAGCTGACACAAAAAAGCCATTATACCCCCGAAACTTAATCAGAAAAGTAGAAAATCGTCTCTCTCGATGCTTATAATGTACCCGAAACTATTGACAGTCACGGTTCTAACGTAAATTCTCCTCTCCATCACATCACTTGCTCTATACCCCGGCTCATATACACGCACGCGTGTTCGCATATCCGTCCCTTGCAGTCACACGGCGCGCATAGCCGAGCGATTCAGCTGGAAGTGCATGTACTCGATTCCCTATCGTCGCTACTTCAGCCCACGTCACAACGATTTCCCGTTCAAGTACATCCAGGAGCCCCACACCGAGTTAAAGATCTACGTCGACTCGCTCGACTACAGCGCCGGCTACTACCCACCTTTCAAGAGCAGCAGAAAGTAAAGAAGAAGAAGGAGAAGAAGAGGGAACGAAAAATGGAAGAACGCAAACGCACACAGCGAGAGCCGCAGCCTCTCAATCATCCCACGTGGAATAACACACATGCATGTACACGCACACACCCGCGAGAGATAGAGAGAGAGAGACAGCTACACGCGCTTTAATCTATTTCGTACGGACGAGCGGGGGAGGGAGGCTGCGGGAGTATATAAGAGCGAAGGGTTGAGCGAGAGACGAGAAGAGTCTGACGTTATTTGCTCTAAGCCGAGCGCAAGCGCCAGCTCGAGGACAGAGTAATTAAAGTTCGGAGAGAGAGAGAGAGCTGTATAAGGAGAGCTCGTGCGCCGCGCGCGTATATACTCCTCTGTGTCCATCTCACGCGTGCGCACAGGGCCGATGACGTGAGTGCACGGCGAGGCAGCCGCGTATAATTAAAATTACGCCGGTTATCAGCTGGGATTAAAAGTGAATTTTCCGCCCCGAGAGAGAGCGAGAGACGGAGGGAGAGGGTTTATATTCTCTGCTTCTCGCGTGCTGCGCGCGTCAGGATGAGAGGGCTCGCAGAGTCGCGTTGTTTTCTCTCGTTTTTGCAAGTGGCTTGGTCCAGTTTTCTTTTTTTTTCCTCTCTTTCCTCGACGCGAGAGCGCGCGGGCGTTTGCTTAATTCTAGATTTCGCGCAGGCGCGCGCGGGTTTGTTGATACTGAATACGTATATATAAGGTCGAACTTTTTTTTTTGTTTCCGAGTGGTTTGCTCGAGTGTTGAAACGGGGAAAATTTAATGTGCCGTCTAATTGTAGAAATGATTGTTTGGTTAATAAAAATCTCGCACACTGGAGTTTGTGGATTGCGTTTCGTTGGGGGGTGTGTGTCAATGTGGAGAAAAGATTAAACGTATATACAGTGTATTTATGAAATCGTGAATTTTGAAGTTAAACTACGCGAATAAATATTGATATTTTTAAATATATATTTTCCACCGCGACGAATAACGTGTGCATTATATTGATTTAACATTAAAAGCGTATTTGGCTTTTTGCATATCGATCGTTGTGGCAAAAACGAGAGGTCAGCGCGAATTCGTATTGATTTAGAGAATATGATCAGCAGAACTATCAATTTTATTTTTGTAATTAATGATACAGGATATTATTGGGGTATTATTTATTATGTTATTGCATTAGCCCGGGACAAACCAATGGAAGCGCATCATAATTGGAAAATCGAATTCGAAGGTCAACCAATCAAGCCTCGTTCCAACTACAATTGGCCAATCAGCGGCATCGTTAGAAAGGGCACAGCGGCTGCGTCGACTGCAGATGTAACCGATACTCACGGCTGAGATGGATTTCAAAAGCCAATGAAACGAATATATACAGCTGAATAATTATTGGTTTTGAAATAAAATACAATGCAATATATATATATATATATATATATATATATATAAAGTACTTTGATAGATAAAACATTTTCTTTTATTATATTCGATATCATTATTATTATCCTTCTATATTCGTATTTAATTATGATATATAAGCTTATATTTTTCTTTTTTACTTCTTTGTCGCCAAAGTTTTCTTTGACTTTCGCTATACCTCGGACGGATGAGTACAGATTCCAGTTGTTCGAATTGGTTTTCCCCTTTTACTCGTTGTTTGTTTTGTCTTGGTTTCTGGCTGAAGAAACTTTAGTCGTTGACGTATAGATTGCTTTTACGTCTTAATCTGTAATCTTTGAGTGGAATAAAACTTTTATTTTGTATTTTAATAGAAATATCAGAGTCATTAGTGATGCTCTTCTTAAATGAGAAAAAAGTAAATCTTATATTTTATTAAATAAACTTGAATTTTCAAAAATTGGTATAGCATGTTACTGACAATTCTATTAATATTTCTATTTATGTTTAATATTCTTCAAGTATTAAATAAAAGAGTTAGAAAAATATTTAAATCAATGTTTAAATGTTTAAATGAAAAAAGCAAAAAAATCAAAATAAAAGATAAATATTCTTCTATCTGTTTATCTATTTTTCGAAAACTGTTGACGTGGCTTTGAGAATGAAAAAGATTAATCGATTTTCTCCTCATGCAACAAACATGAATTTTATTCTTAATGACATTTGTTGTAACTGCACTTTCCGTGTACAGGAATTCATTCTGAATTCACTGAAATTCCAACCTGCAAAATGTATCTATGCACTTCCGACGCATAAATGTATAGAGGATAAAATTTAAGCGTACGCGCGATAAAATGCACATAGTTGCAATGGACGTAGATAGATACGAGTTGCTGGTAGATGTCTCTATTTGTGAAATTCCGTAAATATCGATTTATCGTTTTCATTTGAAAAACAGTTATAAAATATTTGAAAAATGCAATTTCTGAAAACAATAAAACGGGTAAAGTATTGAATTTATGTATCTATTTCCAATGTTCAACAAAGGTATTAAAAGTACCATTGGTTGTAATTGTTAAAGTTATATTTCCAAACTTTAAATTAAAGAAATTCAATTTTTTATGAAAAAAGAATACGTACAAAATGCAAATTATTTTTTAAAAAGATTTACTTTGGTTATTTAATTATTTACAATAAATTTGAAGATAAATTCATGTTTGTATTCCACCAAAATAACGAGAAATCCGGGTAAAAGGTTGAAAATATTGTTAAATAATTTTACTTTATTTCAAACAAAATTTAAATTACAAATCAAACGAATAAATACACACGTACATATACGCATCCGCATACTCTCTCTGTCTCTCTCTCTCCCCCCCTCTCTCTCTCTCTCTCTCTCTCTCTCTCTCTCTCTCTCTCTCTCTCTCTCTCTCTCTCTCTCTCTCTCTCTCTCTCTCTCTCTATTTTGATAATCCTCAAACATTCTATTAGAAAAAAAAGGAGAAAATATCATCTTTGGATAATTAAAAAATCCACGAAGCAACCACTCAAGCCACATATATATGCCAGAATTGGTCATATATATATTCTACATATACGCGCGCGAAACTTCCAATCCACACATCCGCAGCCAATACACAACGGTGAGCCAACCGACGGGATTTATTATACGCGGCACGCAAACTTTGTTTCGTTTCAAATAAGACTCGGGCGTTGGACGAAGTCGTCGTCGTCGTCGTCGTCGTCCGCGTCTACTGCTGCTGGCAAACGAGCGTCCTACACAAGTTTGAAGTGTGCATAATAGAAAAAGGAAAAGGAACACCGCTCTCGGGCTAGCGCTACGCTACGCCTGGCAAAAAAAGGAAAGAGCGCGCGGGAGTAGTAGGAGAGGAAGAAAAAAGTGTACGGTGCAGCAATACCGTGGCGAAATGGCCAGCAGCCGCGCGCGCGCGACAAAATCCAATTCTTTCGCCGGTTAGCGCTGTCCGCTGCACCTGCCGTGAGGAGGAAAAGGAGGTGGAGGAGAGAGAGGGAGAGTGAGAGAGAGAGCGAGAGCAAGAGACATCTGGAGAGGCGGACTCGAGGTTTACATTTCAACGAGGCGAAGTTCTATCTTTTATCTTTCTCCTCCCGCCCCGCGCTCGGGTCGTCCTTCTTCTCTCCACTGCTGCCGCCGTCGCCGCTGCCCTTTCCGCTTTCTCCTTTTTACTTTCTTTATTTACTGCTAGAGCGTCGAGAAGGAGGAGGAGGTTTCGTCCTTCTCGCTCTTCTCTCTCTTTCTCGCTCTCGCTCTCTCTCTCTCTCTCTCTCTCTCTCTCTCTCTCTCTCTCTCTCTCTCTCTCTCTCTCGCGCGCGCTCGCTCGGCAGAAACAGAGAAAGACCAAAGTGCGCTCGCGCTGTCCCCTTCAGCCCCTCTTAATCCCTTGAGAAAATTTACCTAATAACGAACTGAAAACTCCACGGGCGCACCCGGCATGTACCACTTAACGAATTACGGCGTTTACTCGCGCAGACGCTGAATACTCGCGCGGCAACAGCAGTGCAGGGCGGCTCTGTGTGACGCAGCCGACGAAATCATTTGCCACGCGCGCGAATTGCATTTTTTTAATGACTATATAGCGGGAGACGATAGTTGTTGTTTCAGGGTTTGAGTTTCTTTTATCGGAATTCGTTTTATAATAAATGAAAACAAATTATTGCTGTTTTAATGTGAATTGAAAAGGAGTCTTCAGAGTTCGAAGGGTTTCAAAATTTATTTAATTTAACGTGAGCATTTTTTTTTTAATACAAAAAAAATTGGCAGTTTGTAATTCACAGCAAGAAGCTTATAAATGTACATTGTGCAGCTACTATTTCTTTCGAATTTGCGGAAATCCGAGTTGAATAACCGTAGCGCCGAGTAAAAAGTGACGATGACAAGCGAGTTTCGGCTGTCGCCATAGTATACGGAACAAAAAACTTTAAAATTTCTAATTGCAACGATCTGCTACAGTCGTCTCCAATCTCTTACCTAACCGTTACAAATTCCATTTAATAATAATCAAATTCTAAAAGATGCGATAGAAAATATAGTAAAATAGAAAAAAAATATTTTTGTGTTTCAAAATTGCTCTAAAAAAATAAACCCATTGGAGATACAATTCTACCCTAAAGACTGCACACCGTATAGACCACCCAAACGACTCCATTGTCCCTCTATTTTTTGAAACTTCATCTTCCACCCTCAATTCATTATCACCCTACTCCATCACCCCCGAGATATTTTCGCGATGCAAGCGCGCGCGAGCGCGAAGAACAAGCGAATTAAACGCGCAATAATGAAATTTTCTTCTCCTCGCGCCCGGGTGACGAACCAACAAAAAAGAAGAGAGAGTGAGAGAGAGAGAGAGAGAGAGAAACAACAATAAAAAGCCAAACTGATGCCTGCAACCCCGCGGCGGGCGCGCGTCACCTCGCCGCGATGTTTTATACTCCGCTCGTCGCCTCTGCCGCCTGCTCGCGCGAACGAACAAAGCTCCGGGGCCGACAACAATGGTCTCCATTATACGTGCGTCCGGGCGCTCGGCTTCTTGCCCCCTCTTCCCCCCGTTCTCAACGTGGGGGGAGTGAGAGCCACGCGGCGAGTACATAATAATATTGTCGAGAATTTCGGCTTAACGACGGCGGCGCTGGTGTTATTGCCGCCTGATGACGCGGCGTGTATATACATATATATATATATATATAAACATTCTTTTTTCAGTGTATAGATGAAGGAAGTAAAGGAGATTCAGGTGGAGAAGTAAAAACTAGACGATTAGTTAATAAAAATGTCACTTTAATGCAGTATACGTATGTGGGTGGCACGTATCATCCTTACAAAAAATGCATCTATACGCGTTCACAAAAAAAGTCAGCTTTCATGCGATCGTAGGGAAAGGGGATGGGGGAGGGGATGAGAGGGCGGTATCTTAAACTAGAATAACGACAACTAGCTGATTGAAGGGAGTTGGGCTGAGGATGGGATAAAACACGTTTCTTAAGCGTGCATAGGTAATGGTAAGGTAATAAAAGTAGTATCAGCTTTAAAAAAGTATCAACACAAGAGTCAACAAAAATAGTGCGTGTAGTATGTCCACTCTCATCAGTGTCCCTTCTTGTGATGCCAGTGCTTGTGGTCCTCGTGGCCGCCCTTCTTGCCGTAGCCGTGGTGATGATGGTGATGATCGTGATGGCCGCCCTCCTTCTTGTGGCCTTTGTGATCGTGATGATGGTGGCCCTTCTCGTGATGGCCCTTCTTGCCGTGATGGCCCTCGTGATGGCCCTTGTGATGGTGACCCTTCTTGTGATGACCGCCCTTCTTGTGATGGTGCTCGTGGTGGTGGCCGCCGTGATCCTCGTGGTGGCCGTGGTCGTGGTGCTCGTCGAAGAACTCCTTGTCCTTCTTGAACTCGTCAAGTTTGTGCACCTCGTGTTTACCCTTGGTACTGTGACCCTTGCCGAAATGGCCCTTTTCGTGGAATTTGTGGCCCTTCTCACCCTTCTCGCCCTTGTGATGCTCGTGATGATAACCATCGTCGTGGTGATGGTGCTTCTTGTGCCCACCGTCCTCGTCGTAATGGTGATGATGGCCCTCCTTATCATGGTGGCCCTTCTCACCCTTGTGATGCTCATGGTGATGCTTGTAGCCCTTGTGGCCCTTGTCACCGTGCTCGTCATGATGATCCTCGTGGGACTCACCGCCGTGTTCCTCGGAATGGTGATGGCCCTTGTGATGCGACGCAGCCGGCACCAGATCCAAGATCTCACCACCGGGTCCCTCACCAAGGACATTTATCCCTCGCGAGTGTGCTCTCCCGACGATCAGCGCGATAGCCGTCGCCGCGAGCATCCACCACGTGAGCGCGCGTAGCCTCATCTCTCTCTCTCGCGGAAACTACACTCTTATTCAGGAACAACGCACTCCAATCAAGGTAGAAACAGAGTACAGCAGTAGCGGTAGCACTGAGAAGTAGTCGCGACCGCCGCCAGCCGCCTAGTGCACAAGCCCACTCGTTATGCGCCCGATTATATATAATCACTATCAGTGCCGAAGCGCATATATATCTCTCTCCCCGTTAGGCGCCACCATCGCCCATCGACATTAGGGAAGCTCGTTTTCTCGTTCTTTTAGCCGGCCGGCTGGTCAGCTAGCCAGCCGCACCGACGCCAGCTGGACACTACTCTATACCCTCGACTGCGCCGTTACGAAATCCCGACCGCTGTCTCCTTAACCTGCTTTAAAATCGTCGACTCTCTGCCACAGCGATTTAGCGCGCTAGTCTCTCTCTCACTCCCTCTCTCGATCCTTATGCAACTAAACACTTGAAATCGGCTTTGATCTTGCTCAAACTCCCCCACGCTTCGTATTCTCACGATTTCACCGTTTTTTTAAGCAAATCGCCCGTTTCCACACTCGTTGCGCGCGCTGGTCGTGAATTTTGAGCTGGATTGTTCTAGAGATCTATGATGGTGATGATGATTCAAAGGGAGTATTATGTTACGTGTATGTATAGGATGCAACGAGAGCCGTGGGAGCGCGGGATGTTATGAGACCAACTTAAATAATCAGCAGAGCTTCCGCGGGGAGAAGTAGGAAGTCGCCGAGGCGAGCATTTTTTTGAGAAGCTTAGTGTATAATTGAATGACGCGCGCGAGGTATTCCTTTCGCGTGGTAAGAAGGAGGAAGAAGAGCTTATTAAATTAGCCCGGGCTTTCACGCTTCCTTCGGCAAAAACGGGCTTTCTGATATTACTAGAAGTAGACGGGAAATTTCGTTCTGCTATAGTCATGTACAATTTTGAACGAAAAACGTGTCGTATATTTATCATGAATGCAGTATGAGAAATCGGCGCCCGTGACGGACATTTCTAAAAAAATTATTGCATCCTCGGAATGTTAATGAATTTTTGCACGGACTCAATTTCAGAATATACCGCCACCGCAAAAATTTCTAATCGGTTTCGGGAAATGTGTAAATTTGACTGGTATATTACAGCATAGAGCTATTTCTCATTTTTGCTCCCCCTCTCCGTTCCCTCTCTCTCTCTCTCTCGTCCCTCCCTCTCTCTCTCTCTCTCTCGTCCCTCCCTCTCTCTCTTTCGCGCTCTCTATCTCTTTCTGTATGTCTCTCTTTCTCTCGCCCTCTCGCTCTGTCTCTCTCTTTCTCTCGCTCTCTCGCTCTCTCTCTCGCTCTGTGTCTCTTTTTCTCTGTTTCTCTCGCTCTCTCTGTATTTCTCTTGCCTCTCTCTCTCTGTCTCTCTCTGTCTATCTCTCTCGCGTTCTCTCTCTCTGTCTCTCTCTTGCTCTCTCGCTGTCTCTCGCTCTTTCTCGCTCTCTTACTGTCTCTCGCTCTCTCTGTCTCTGTCTGTTTCTCTATCTCTCTCTTCCTCGACTCGTGCGCCCTTGCTCAATGAAAGTTACAAATTTGCTTGTAAAATATGACTCTTTTTAATCAATTGCAATCGATGTGCGCGCTTTTCACTCTTTGGCCACGAAATTTCTCGTAATGAAGGCCGACTGTGCAATCTTAAAAATGAAATTCAAGTACATTAATCAGTAGTTTTCTCGTTGAAATGAAAAAAAAGGAAATTTATCAATCGTACTTTTCAGCGAATTAATCATCAAGTTTTAGCTTATAAATCTTTACTACTACGAATATTACGAGATACAGGGATAGGGTAGAAAATAAATGAGGAAATAAACATCATGTAAAATAAATCGTCGTTTTATTAAAAGAACAATAGTAAGAACATATACAACAACATTAAACCTATAACATGGTCGCCGTACGCTAACAGCGGCGCGATAGTAGTGGTATTAACGGATACGCGTGACATGGAAGCGAGTAAAATGAACTACAGTGGTACAGCAGCATGGGTAACAGGTAATAGAACAATCGCCGCTGTAGCGATCGCATCGCTGGCACGTCGTCGTCGTCGACTTTAGCTCCTTGCTGCCAATGATCATCGTCTTGTTTAACCCTTCTTGTGGTGGTGTTTCTTGCCGTGATGGTGGCCACCCTTCTTGTGGTGCTTCTCATGATGGTCGTGGTGCTCCTCGTGGCCGTGTTTGCCGTGGTGTCCCTTGTGGTCCTCATCGTGGTGGCCCTTGGACGTGTGACCCTTCTTGCCCTTGTGGTCCTCGTGGTGGCCCTTGTGATGGTGTCCGCCCTTCTTATGATGGCCCTCCTTGGCCCCATGGTGGCCATGGTGGTGGCCGTGCTTCTCGTGGTGGCCGCCCTTATGGTAATCATCGTAGAATTTGTGCTCCTTGTGATACTCGTCCTTGTGAACCTTGTGATGGTAGCCACTGGTCTTGTGGCCCTTCTTGTGGCCCTTCTTCTCGCCGAACTTTCCGCCCTTGTGGCCCTTCTTCTCCTCATGGTGCTCGCCATGATCACCCTCCTCGTCATGATGGTGCTTGTGATGCCCGGCATGCTCCTCGTGATGGCCTTTGTGATGTTCCTTATCGTGTTCTCCGTGCTCCCCTTTGTCATGATGATGGTGGCTCTTGTGTCCTTTGTCACCCTTCTCACCGTGTTCTTCGTGGTGGTGGTGATGGTGCTCCTTGCCACCGTGCTCCTCCGAGTGATGGTCCTTGTGATGCTTGTGATGACTGGCCGCTATGGCCAGATCGTCCACAACGGGCGCATCTCTACGCACCAATCCATGCTCCCTGGCCAAACTCGTCGCCACGAGGCAGACCAGCAGAAACAGCAGCTGCAGACAAACGCGCTTTACGGCCATCCTCGAAGCAGCATAGGCGCGACGCGACTCGTCCTGCCTTGTTCGCCTCTCGGCTATTTATAGCCTCTCTCCACACCTCCTCGTCGTCGTAGCCGAATCCTCGACCACTACAAGTGCCAGAAAATCGGAAGAGCGACGCCCGCGGAATGATATGATCGCTCATGCGAACCGCCGGCGGTGCGTTTCCATCTTTTTTTGTCACCGGCCGGCGCGGAGAAAGTGTAAGAAAGAAGCCGAGCGTGGCAAACCGTGCGACAACCAATCCCCCCTCTCTCTATCTCTCTCCCGCGTAACTGTCACCGCGCTTAGATAACATCGAATGCAACCGGCCGGAATATCATCGGTTCTATACAGGTGGTACACTCGGTTTCGGTAAGACCAATTCCAGCCGCTTTTTGTGCGAGTCTGTAACGGCGCGCCGTTATGTATGTATATAGCGCCAAGTCACGTCAGCGACGTCACGGCGACGATGAACCTCTCGCGCGCATCACCGAGGACGTACTATACAGTATTGTTCCCTCTTCGAAACTCTGTAGAAACACAATGCCGAGAGAGAGAGAAAGAGAGAGAGAGAGAGAGAGAGAGAGAGAGAGAGAGAGAGAGAGAGAGGCGCACAAGCGGGGGTGATAAGAGAGGGGGGGTGAGATAGGACTGTGTTGTAGCTCATTATCAGCTTTCCAGTGGTCGTATATATGACGATGGCGCGCCACTGACTAACGAATACCGGGCGCACGAGGGCCATCGACGCGACACTTTTTCCTTTTCTTTTTTTTCTCCTTCGTGGGGTATTTTCCAGCCGCTGTCGCTTAAGTGCGTTGAGTATCGAGGCACTCGTGCGCCCCGCGTTTGTACAAAATCTCTCGGGGCTGAGCCGAAAAAAAAGACTTCTCCGGATTAACCGGAAAAATCGCGAGCGATTAGCTCATGGGCTAGCTAATCGAAATCGATAGTATAGGCTACCGACAGACAAACGCACTTAGCTTTCGGTTATCAAATTTTTTTTCGATTCCTTTTTTACCCGCTTCGCTTGCTCGCTCGTTCGTTCGTTCGTCCCGAAATTAGTCGAACAGAGGGAAATTGCACGTGCGAGTGCGAAAAGTCGAAACTCGGGGCGCGGAAAATTTCCGATCCGGTCCGAGAGTAGCAGCGTTATATACGCTATTTCTCTTCCTCTCGCGCGTATTGTTTTTTGCGCACAGCAGCGCGCTTTTTTTCGGTGCTATTCCAATCGGCTTTGCGTCAGCTGCTGCCACCGTCGTCGCCGCCACTACGGAGATGGATTTTTAGAGCCCGGGCCAAATGAGAGAGAGAAAGAGAGATAGAGAGAGAGAGAGAACCGGGCCGCGGCGAGCACCGGACTACTACTGTCTCTCATAATGGAATTTCGAAACGACAGGCCGGTCACGTAGCCTCGTTACGCCGACGCGTAACTGCGTTATATATACACGTTCTTTTTCCGTCTTCGCGGGGCCGTAGACATCGCCTCTAATCAGCGCGCGAGGTGGGGTATTTTAACGACGGGGAATAATGCGACGGTCACGTTCCCCGGCAGTCTGGGGGAGAAGGTGGAGGAGAAGTCAATCAAGGAGCGACGAGCGGGGATATCTGCTTACAAAGCATTCGCGGCGTCTAATTCAATCTCATCCCAGGGAGGGATATAGGGAGTGCGCGCGAGAATCCAAGATATAGCGGGGCGCGTTCCTAAGCCAACGAGAGAGAGAGAGCGAGAGAGAGAGAGAGAGAGAGAGAGAGAGAGAGAGAGAGAGAGGAAGGGGGGAGGAGGAAGCTCAAAGGGAATTCCGCGTTCCGTACGTTCTTTCCCTTACGGTGTGTATAATAGACGCACGGTGCATTGCCTAAGGCGACGGAGGGAGTGATGAAAGAAAAGTTTAAATTAGCAATATCGGCTTGCAAATTGATTCCTCGGTTTTTCTATCGGGGATGGAATTATGAGAAGGAAATGTATATATTATGCAGGACTGGGACAATTTTGAAGTCGGAGACGCTGCCAAATATACTCAGCGATGGGAACCTCTGTTTTCCTTGCGACGGGAGTTCGAATAATTTGGAGATTGTCGGCCGACGACGGGTCATTTGAATTTCAGATTGTCGGCGAAAAAGATTGTAATTAGGATTTTAGAGTGGCGTGGCTTGTCCGCTTCCATTTTTTAAATTTATGATTTAGGTATCGAGGGTTCGCGTTCCGATGATATACGATTTGCGTATTAATTAGAAGTTTTGATTTCGAATATTACCTCGAATATTACAGTTGCAAGCTTTTTAATTAATTGCATTCAGTGCTCGGAAATATACTTTTTATCGTAAAAATTATTTTATTAAAATTATAAACGTATTTCTAATAATTCTGTTATATTTCGAATCAACATTTCACTATCCCATATGGTAGTATGACAAAAGAATACACTTAATATTTTATAAATTTTTGTGATATTTTATAACTTATTTTAATTTGAAAAATCTCTCATTTATCTCAGTAAATTCAACGTCGTCACTAATTAAATCTAGAATGAAGAGCTTCGCATGAAATATGAAATATCCGTTTAATATTTTATTTTCCATTTAAAATTTCTCTGGTGATTTGGTGCACATCCAAAACACTAAACGCACGCAGTTTACAAAATTCTACACGACTCCTCTCAAATTCCATTGTATCCACAACCCTAAACCCATAACAATTCCCCCAAAAGACCGAGTATTCGCAACAACCCCCCGCCCCCCTCTGTCTCTCTCGCCCCCCTTTCCAAAAAAGCTCATCCCGCCCCCGGCACTGACAAAACAAATGTCGAGATAATAATAATAATAATAATAAGCGCAGCCCCTGCTCCACCGCATAACTGCCCGTCACCGCAGAGCACTCGAAGCCCCCCACCCCCGGCGTCCTCCCGCGACGATTAACCGTAATTATCACGCGCAATTAACGGCGGTCCGTGTGCGCGCGTCGCGGCGATTTTATGGCGCTGTGGCGGGCGCCGACGAAACTTTACTCGTTATAAATGATTGCGACAAACGCGACGGACGCGCGCACACTGTGAACTTCGTAAAGCTATTTTTCAAGTGTGCGAGTAGAGGCACTCGTCGCGCGCGCGCGCGCCTGTTATAAATTGTGCATTTAGCGTGTGCGCGCGGCATTGAAAGCCCGAATGCAAATTAATTGAGGGAGGGTGGACGTTCCTTGTGTTTATGATTTTTCCGAGTGGCTCGGTGATTGATATGGTGCGGTATGTGCTATGGCTCGGTTTTTCGGTGCGGGGGCCTGCGATGAACATTGCGGGTTCCTCTCGTGCGGGTTATTTTTGTACAATATTTAAATGAGGACTGGATATGTGAGGATAGTATTTTACACGCTTGAATTATTAAGTTTAAAGTGATGGAAATATATTTTCGACCTAATTGAAATGATTAATATATGTGCCATTCGGCCATAACGACGAAAAAAAAATGTTGAGGCACACCTCTGCCACAAGGTCTTTCTTGTAAACCACGCATTACACGAAAAAACTTTGGAACACAGGAAAACGGTCTTGTGACACAGTTTTATCCGCACATCAATTTTTCTTATGGAAATTTAACATGGGAAAAATGGACGAAAAGTACTACTGAAGTGACCAAAAGTATTCTACAAAGAAGCAGTTAAAGTAGAAGAAAAAAAGTTTTAAGTTAAGCTAAAGATCGTTAAACTTGATCGATTTCGTGTAAAGTTACATGCACTTGAAAATCGCGAAAAATGACAAAAAGTGATAAAAATCTCAAGAATTCTGTAAATTTGCTAAAAGTCGATTATTTTATTATTTCTGCTAGGAAGGGGTTATGTCGCGTGTTTTCGTACAGTTCTTAAAATTACTTTGACTGATATCTCAATATTTTCCACGGTTACAAGTGACTTACGACACGTCATGATCTGAAAGAAAAAGCTTTTCTCTCTCTTAAGTCATATATTTTTTATTAATCAAAAAATTGTTTACGTTCTGAAAATATTCGACTTTACTAGTTTTTTCCTTCCGCCCCATAAGAGCCAACACAAAAAGTCAAAATTTCAAAGATTAATTTCATCAAATTTTGCACGGTAACCGGTATAAAAAGGGACACCATAAGATCCAGCGCACAGAACCGACCGAATTAAGGGAAATTCTCACGGGAATTGCACATATTATACGTATACGCGATGTTAAAATGTATTTAATTTAAATTTCAATATTTATCAGTGGATTCTATTAAACAATAATAACATAAATTATTTAAATGTTCGCCTATATATTATACATATTGATAATATTCCGCGGGTAAACAATCGACGTTCAAATCCCTTATTTATTGCCATTAACAGATCAGTTATCATCGCCGTGTTCGCTAAATACTCCAAATAACTTATCCACCTAATTAAAAGCGAAACGCGAGCCCAAGCACAAATCGCGATTTCCATCAATAATGCGCGCACTGCATATATATACTCTCTCACTTCCAGCTTTAAAACACGCATGTAAACGTCACGCGATATTTCAACAGCGTGCCCAATACTCGCCGAAAAAATTCGCGCAGTATTTACATCGCACACATGCATACACACGAGGCGCGCGGAAACCAGGGGGCTATGAAAAAGGCATTCAAATTCGTCATTATACAACACGTTCGACGAGCACGTAGCGGAAAAAAGCGATTTATAGTTGAAAGTTAAAAAAAAGAGCACCACGCGTGTATCATTTATTATATATAAAAGCTATAAAAAAAAACGCTGTATCTATTTTCATGTTCGAAACATCCGCCGTGTGCCATCCAGATGTAACGAGCTGTAAAAAGTTTTTCCCCGAAATTGAATTTTATTAGTATAAAATCCGGTGATGAACGAAAAGAAGAAAAAAAAATGTGTACGTACCATACGCGTCACGATAAGACTGCTGCGCGCACGTGTAAATCGTCCCGCGATTCTGTGCCGCGTGCGCGAGCGCGAGGAGATTAATGCCCCGCATCTCGCGTGACTGGAATACTTTTTTGCACGAGCCGCCGCCGCCGCCGCCGCCACCGCGGCGAATCCAGCGACGATTCCGACAAATTTCGCGTCGTCGCGTGCGCTGCGACGCTTATGCGTGCGTGGCAATTTAACCTCCCACCCCCCGCAGATACCGTCGCGCGCGCGCACAGCCGGGAAGTCGATATTGCCCCCGGGATAAGGGTTGCGATAAAGCTCTCCGCGAGCGCGAAAACTCTTGTTAAATTTATCTTCTTTTCTAGCCCTTCCACCACACCGTAATGGGCTACAATCATTTTCGCGAGATTCGGAATGGCACGAGCGCGTGTACAGGGTGATTTTCGCGATATTGAGGGTGGGAGGTGGGGATGTAAATGTTGCGAGGGTATTTCCGGTTGGAGCGATCGAACGAAAAAGGGGTAATGGGGAGCGAGCGAAGTCCGGAGGTGATGATGGAAGTGGCTTGGTTTTAAAGAACGGTGGGGATGTTGTAGTTTAGATATATTGATAAAGGGTTGTGTTGTCTGATGAGATATAAAAATAATATTTAATCTTTTAATACTCAATATTTCATATTAACGATGATTAAACTTACTGGTCTGTGTAAACTTCATAAAATGTACAATATTTAAACAAGTTTCAAAAAACAGCGCATAAAAGTATTTCTGACCACTTTTCGCCTCGATAAATTTAAAAAAATAAAAATTGAAATTAAAACCATATTTATACATGCTCATCTTATTTTCACCTAACCAATAGAACTAGTTCTGTTTGATGAGATAAAACCTATCAACCCCACTGAATCTTTTAATATTTACAGAACCAACCGGCTTCCACCCCTCGAACATCCCCCACTACCACTCACGCATTAAAAACCCTCCTAAAATAAAAAAAAACTCTCCTTTACATTTTATAGAAAAACAACAACAGATCCAACGATTTATTCAACTCATACATGTAGCAAAACAAAAATACAACAATCGTACGGTACAAATGGGTGTGTGAGGTATGTGTGTATCCTTAAAATTAACAGTCAGGTAGGTATATAACGATAAATCATATGAATATATCATATATCATACAAGAGCGATATCTCGACGCAATCAGTAGTAGGACTCGCCGGATGACTCTCCGGACGACTCGCCACCGGACGAGTAGGTCTCGCCGGAGCCGCCCTCGCCGTCGCTGCCCGACGAGTAGGATTCGCTGTAGCCCTCGGCGCCGCCGTTGTCGTAGCTCGAGCCGTCCGCGCCACCGTCACTGCCGCCCTCGCTGCCGCCCTCGCTGCCGCCGCTGTAGTGGTCATCGCCGCCGTCGTAGTAGCCCGAGGTGTCACCGCCCTCGTCGTCAGCGTAGTGAGATTCCACGTCCGTGCCTGGAACGAAGATTTTTTAGTGGTGAGTGACTCGTTCTTGGGGTCTATTGTTTGTTGTTATGGTTTTTTCTTGTTGTATATATAAGTTAAAGATTTCTTTAATTTTGTTGATATAAGTAAGCTGATACAGTATATTGGTAAGATATATATTTTTTTTCAATATACCTGTCGGTAGATGCGATTAGAGTTACAGGGGATCTACCTCACACTTTGTTATTGTTGTAAAAATTCAATACAATTGTTGATATTTCTATAAATATAATGACTATCATTTTTTTTTCATGAAACTCTATTTTTGATAAATTTTTTGAATCGTCTCTGTTACGAATAGCTTATGATCACTGCAGCGTTTATACACGTATATATATGTTAAACTATAATATTACAATGATGATCTTGTTCTAGTCTGACTTTGTACCACGTATTTAAATGTTTTTTCTTTTTATTCTATATACTTCCATACACATAAGCATTCTTATTTATTGTCATTAAATAATTAAACTATTGAAATTAAACACTATTCAATTCCAATTGCGACATCTAGCGTAAAAAAAATCTAATTCAAAATCGGGCGAATATAAAGACTGTTTCTCAAACTATTGTAATTTCGGCTGATAAAAACATAGACGAAGTCAGACCCAAATATCATCACTGTCATCCGAATTCTCATCCAACGAAATCAAACACTAGGCGCAAAGAGCCACCTGAATAGCAGGCTAAACATATACAAATCCGTACCGGCGCCCTGGTGGTCGTCGTTCTCGTCGTTCTGCTTCTTGTTGCTCTTATACGAGGCGGACTTGCCGTGCTGCTTGCCGTCCTCAGCGCCTTTGGCCCGACCGAATGCCTCGTGCTCCTCGAAGCCGTAGCGGTCGCCCAGCTTCTTGTGGAACGTGTCGAGGGTCTTGTAACCATGGTCGCCCTTGCTGAAGCTCTTCTTCAGGTAGCCCTTCTCGCCGTCCGCGTCGCTGCCGTACGCCTTGAAGAAGCCGCCCTCGTTCGATTTACCTGTTGCACGCATTGTTATCATTTAATAATATATTCATAGGTATTGGTAGTAAAAATTTCAAAGATTTTTCTACTGTACTCTTGATACACATACGAAAGAAAAATATCGTAAAAATTATCACACTGTCTCGTAAAGCTACCACAGACTGTAAAATTCTATGTTTCTAACAAAATTTCATGTAATTTTTACGAAACTTTTTTCTCCCTGATGAAATAGCCGACATGGGCCTTATTTCTAGATTCTGGATTGCAATTCGCACCCATTATCGAAATGTAATACGTTGAATCCTTCGTTAAATAAGTATTACTTTTTATGGTACCGTTCGAATGGAATAAAGTAAAAACCCAACGAGACTAATCGTAAATTATTTCACCACCTACTCCAACCGTCTCAATTACGTCAAACCATCAAACATCTCTCTCTTTCTCTCATCAATCGAACGTCATCACCATCACCACCACCACTACCAACAGCACAGGAAAAAAAGCCCCACAAACCAGAAGCGTTCTTCTGGTGCTTCGTTTTGTGGCTCGTCTTGGGCTCGTTGCCCGCGGACAGGAGGTCGCTGACTTCGGTGGCGAATCGCTGCTGCTTCTCCTGCTCGGGCTTGACGATGATGGGCGCTGGCTGTCTGACCTCCCTCCTGAGCGAGCCTACAGTCGCCATGTCCTCTCCCTCCACCGCGAGATACTCGTCGTAGCTCGCCGGCCTGGCCATCGCCTCACCTGCTACCAGCAGAAGAGCGCTCACCAATATTAACCGCGCCATCTCTCTTATTATACTTGCAAACACTCGATTTTCTGTTTATCTACTTTGATATAATATGATATGTTGCGTGTGGCGTGTAGGAATGTTTCGAGCTCAACAGACGCGGAAATCCACGCCCCAGCCTTTATACCCGTCGGTCGCGGCGGTTCGATGCAGTGCGCAACTATGGCGCTGCTGCTGTTGCTGCTGTCGCAAGCTCTTCATTACCAATCTCATTAAAAATCCGACTGTATGTATACACCCGTGGAGCGTAGACAAAGTGCCGATCTGTATATATCTATATATCTATAGTAAAATAGTTTTGAAATTGCGAGCGTAGTTCGGCGCTCGACAAACGTTTTCCAAAGCCTGCGGCGACCGGCCGGCCGGCAAAAAGCGCCAGCCAAGGATATCGGATTCGTTATGGCGATTCCATGGTTCTCCCGGCTGTGTGTAAGTGCGCGCGACGCGCGTGTCGCAATGTCAAAACTGAGCAAGCATCGGCCCGGACGTGCGGGCTTATATGTCTCTCTGATACCCAAGGGAGGAAGCTATACTTTACGATCAGGTATATGTGTGCGACGGTATTTTTCTCCTCCTTCTTATTTTCTTTTTGTTTTTCTTTTTTTTCCTTCTTGTTTCCCAGTGGCACGAGGTTCGGTTAGGGGGGAAAAAGCCGGCGGCTTTCGTAACGAGGAAACGAACGAGCGTCAGTGTAACCGATGATTCGGTGCATTCACGACTGACAGTCGTGTATCTATATAGAGCTCGACTTTCTAGAGGAACTGCGACTGCGGCGGCGACGCGGATACAGCGTCGTGCATAAGAAGCGCATGGCGCGGGGAAAGGCGCACGTTACATCTCGCGATAGGGCGTTTTTTTTTCTTCTCTAGCGGCTCTCGGTGTTTATATATGGAAATCTATTATACAGCGTGGGGAATGCGGGGAAAAACGAGCGTCGCCATCACGGTTGACTGCATGCGCGCGATCGCACTGTATGTGTGTGTGGCGCAAGTGCATATAGCGTGTTGTCCGGATCTGGAGATCTCGAATCTTCCAGATATCGCGGCTGTAGTTTATTGATTACGGTGCGGCCAAGGAGCGAGTGAAAGTGACATGTAATCGCACGAAAAAGTGAGGCTGGGATTGTTTAGGGGGTATAGAGTAGTCCTTGATCGCGGGTGAAATTAACGTCGCACGCGCGTGCGTTGAAATCATATTAGTGGAACGTGTTTACTGTACCGGCTTGCCTCGTTGTGCCGTACTCGTCATGGGTTTGCATAATTTTGCAAGATTGGTAGCGCACGGTGTGTATTGATTGGTACAAGGCTAATGTGCTCGATTGCTTGTTAAAGATACAATCCGATGGAAATTGTGAAAAAAGAAAACACAGAGGTGCGACCATGATTTTACAACTTTTTATTGGACTGCCGCGACAAAAAAAAAAGCCGATTTGATTTGGCTCGCACTACTATTGCTTTCAGCTATTACCATACAAATTTTAATTAAATGTATGTAGCAGTTCATTGCAAATATAATAAAATTGTACAGCAATAAACTAGGTTAACGTGAGAACCATTTTTCTATTTATACATTATTCATTACAATTATAGTACTGAATACTTCATACCGAAAACTTTAGTTTCATCGTCCATAATGTATGAAAAACTAAAAAAAAAGATACTTGTCGAACGTGCTATCTCAAACAACTGCAGATCATATTCGACAATCACTCTCCATCCCTTTTCCCCGCTCAACCGAATCTTCTACGGAAACTTCGGCGTCAGGCACTCGTTAAAAAGTATCCTGAAGAAAAAAAAAATAAGATTAAAGACCCGCCGTCTCCTCTCCTGGCCATCGAACGCGTCAGCCCTTTCGTACCTACCTACGTTATACCTACAACGCGCGCATAACAAGGAGCGGAATGGAAGTAATTCACGCCGGCAGCTGCAGGCATCCCTTTCATCTCCGTCACGGCAAGCTGCCGCTCTAAATCGCCAAGTTTTTGCTCCCTCTTTCTCTCTCTCCCTCCCTCCCTCTGGTAAGACGATGATCGCGCGCCAGCAGCTCTCGAGGGGGATAATACGCTAATTTCAACCTTCTCTCGCCCGCCGCGAACGCGTGTACGTGTATATATATATATTTTTTTTACACCAGAGTTCTTTATCCCGCTGTAATCCGCCGTGAGGTGGATGGTGATGGCGATGGTGATGGGGGAATGAGAGAGAGAGAGAGTGAGAGGGGCGGGGGGTGGTGTTGTTTTCGCGTGTTTTCTTTTTGTTGCCGGCGTGTTTATCGCTGCACGTTTAATCCTGCGTGGGATAGACCCTACGCGGCGGCGGCGGCGTTTTGTTGCGGTGTTCTTTGAGCCGGAGTGGATGAGGCTCGTTGAGAGAAAAAGGGAGCGAGTTTTATGGTATTTGAAGAGGGTTTTGCTCCATTGATTGTTGTTTTTACTTGGCGCGTCGCAAGATGAGTGTTTTCGGAGATATCTGTTTGACGGGCGCATTTTAAAATTTTTTTTTTTTTTTGCATAGATTTTATCAGTTGATTATGGAATCTTGTAACGCTGAAAGAGGTTCGGCAATTAGCAGATTCGGAATGAGAACAGTCTTTGCGATATTGGATTAATAAGTGAAAGCTTTTAAAACGAGACGCTTTGAAATTTTGATTGGTCTCGGAAGATGAGTCTTCGTAATCAAATTGATTCTGGGCCAAAAGAAAGCGCATTAACGATGAAGAATTACTTTCAGCAAATTTTTATGACAACAATGCTCGATCCAATTTCTAGTTTAACGAAGATTTAAAGTAATTTTCATCGAATTGTATTCGTAAATGTAGAATGGCACTGAATGTAATTAGTGCTAGAGGTTGGTAATTATGAAATAGTTATACAGACAAAGTTCAGAGGAAAAGTCATTTTTACTGCAGCGTTTTATATTACTGCAATTACTATTTGCATATTTATAATAAGATTAATGGATGCATTAGTCGTATGAGCCAAGTAATACCTAATATTGCTGTCAAATTACGTATAAGCTAATATCAATTAGCCTAATATGCAATACACCTTAATACAATTAATTAGCATCTAAAACAGTTTAATTTCATTTCTCTATATTATGAAGGTGAAATATTATTTACAAAATTAGTTCAAAAGGTTCAATAGTGTACAAAATATAACTAAAACTGTCATTACTGTGAAAAAACAATATCATTTACTTATAGCAGCTTCTCTGAATTGAATTCGATAGCATGTTGTCAAAAGTTGGTAAAAATTGTTGTCAATGCACACCTTACAGGTCTCGTTTTTTCTGCTTTTTGGACCATAATTATGTACAATAAAGAAGTCTTGATGACACTCTTTTTTCAAACATTAAAATTTTTTTTTAATGAAAAAAAAATGCCGTTTCTTTAACTTTTAGCCATTTCTTCCAGAAACATCCTAGACAAATTTTCAAAAAATCAAATAAAACCAGAGAATACCAGCTTTTATTTGCTTTTTGAAAAATTCAAAAATGTTAATTCCTTCAAATGTTTTGACCGCTAAAAGTTGAGTGTCATTTTAAAAGGCTTTAAAATATGCAAATTGTACGTATCAGCCACCCGAGCTTTGAGCGTGTTTTATGCCTTTTCAACGGTCAACTTTAAAAGCTCAGAGCTTTTGAATGAGACCGCATTTTTTAATTTTCAGAAAAGTAAATAAAAACTGGTTTTCTTTAGTTTTATTTTAATTTTTGAAAATTTGTCTAGGACGTTTCTGGAATAAATGGCTAAAAGTTGCAAAATATGCTTTTTTGTCTGTTTTTAAAAATTTGTAATCTCTGAAAAAAGGTGTTTTCTCTCATATTATATGGTACAAAGAGAAGGAAAAGCCAAGCCCGAAAGGTGTGCCTTGAATAGTACTTTTCATACTATGGGCGTAAATTTGTACGCCCGCGGTGCGAACATTACTTTTCGTCATACATTCCGAAAACAATCTTTCTGCTTCAAAGAGAATCTGCCTGTAGCAGGAGGATTTTCCGCTACAAATAGCGCCTGGAAATTTCTTCTTGCTAGAGGAGGAATATCTGCTCGGTGCCATACTGTATTTCAACAGAAGAAATTCCTCCCGCCGTATAAACAGAATCATTATTTGGTATAATAGGAGAAAAGCTCGTCATTGTATAAAATATATTAATTATATAAGTATGCTTATATACACGTGTAATTGCAAGAAATATTTTAAATTATAAGCTCTAATATGAAGACACAAATCTGGGAAATACTACAGTTACTGAAAAAACTTTAAAAAAGCTTTATGATAGAAAACTCGAATACATTGAGAATAAAAACGACCACCTTTAAATGGGGAAGCCAAGCTCTAAACCACTCGACCACTAAAGCCTTTGACTCGCCATACCAAAAAAGGTATATACTTTATCAATAATCCTTCGTTATCAAGGCATACAATCCTCCCTTCATCAAAACGTATAATCCTACCACTTTTGCCTTTCTAAACAATTGAGACCACAGTAACTGAATTATCCGCATACGACTTATCTAATCATCTACGTATCTTGTTATCTTATCATGTTATTCTTTATGTCAGATTTGTCATCTTCTTTGTTATCTTTTTATCTTTATTTTTGCAACTAGATGACAGTTCCTTCATGTAAGAGGAATTCCTTTTCACTGCAGGAGGATTTTTTAAGAAGGAATCTCATCTTGGTACTGGCGGATCATTTTTCTGAGTGTAGTAGCATTTTACACCAGTTTGGGGTCACAAAATTCAAGTTTATGCACACAAGGCATACACTAAAAACTATTGGGAAATTTAGTTTCTCAGTTCGTTTCGATCACTATTTAACCAGCAGAAACCAAATTTTCACAAAATTTTTTAGTTTACATCTGCTATCACGAAGAAAAATTTGTGAAACAAATCAAATTAAGCTTCCATGTCTATAGTTATTTGCGTTTTCAATACTAAAGTTTTAAATAATGAACGAGAGTAAAGCTATTTCTAAAACCAGCTATTGTTATACAGATATTTATACTGAAAGAATAGGAAAAGATAAATAACATAATCGTGCGCGTATTATATTCTTTGTTATACAGTTTTATAATCCGACTATTATTAAATGGTATCGCAGAGAAAGCATTTCTTATATTCTAAGAACAGCCATCAAGGGAAAAGAGTTGAATCTACTTTGAGAAACCAATTATTTATAATGCCAATTCTCCGTTAACAATCAATTTGCGTTAAGTTAGGCTCAACATAAGTCTCAAGCAGTACATTTTTCATATTTCAAACGCAGAATTCTCCAACCCCAAGCAATCTTTTCTCCACAACAACCCCCCACCAAACGACACTTTCAACGCCACCGTCAACGTTTTACAACAGCCTCTCGCGACCCCATAATCCTTAAAAACCACGCATACTCTTCCCACCTACCCATATACCGTCTCCCTCCCCTTTCCCGCCCTCTCGCGCGCGCCTCGGCTTCATCTCCATTTCGGCGTAACTACGCTCGGCACATTTTCACCCCCTGCGCGAGATCGCTCCGGGAGCGAAGTAACGAGTCGGATGGAGAAACCGAGCGCTGCATCCTGATTAGAGCCCCGGCGGCAGCGGCGCAGCGGCAGCCTCATCGACATGCGCCGAGTCGACTACTCGTCCCGCGCGTACAATGCGTTAGTCGCGGGAAGGATCCTCCTTTTTTCAGGGGGAAGAGCAGAGGTGGTATTTTAGAGGCGTTTAAAAGTCGATCAAGGGATGGGAAGAGGGCGAAGTTGGGGAATCGTGAAAAATTGGGAGAGGCTCGGGGGGTGGGGAGAGATTTATTTGGTGGAGTTGCTGGTGGGCTAAGAAATTTTCTACTATTATATATTGTTATGAAGTGGTGCTGTGGTTGTAAGATGTGGTTTAGTTCTTAGAAAATGATCAGCACAATTTATAGTGAAAATTAGTGTTCCTTTCTTTTTTTAATATTTTTCTTACCATTATAAATTGTAGCGACTCTATGGAATACCCTAGAGTTATAAGAAATTATTAAAATTAAAGAAAAATTAGTATACTGAAATCTAGTGATACATTTCAGACAAACTATAATAGTTATAGGGATTGACTCTTCGAGAAATTTTCATTTGGTAATGATTTTGTTTTTTTAATTTAAAAAATCTAAAAAAAAGTTTTTGATTTTTTTTTCTACCAAATATTCGAAGTATGGCTTATTTTTTGGGTTGACTTTAAAATAAAATAGTTGCTTTTGTTATCGACTCGGAGTAACTATTTTTTGAAAAATATTTTAGCTTAGGTACATTAAATAAAATTTATTTATATAAAATTTGAAAAAGTAACTATAAAATAAGCCTATTATTTCTATCTCTAATATAATGAAATGAATAAATATTAAGAATTTTTACAATTATTATTAGAAAAATAATTAAATCCCAATAACCATCAATCAATTAAAAACGGTACTTATGTATCACCCCACCGTAATATTTTACTTCCTCGGTTCCTTCTAGATGGTACTTTGTGGTATGGTTTTATTCAAACTGCAATTTATTTCTCGTGAACGACTTTATGTGTTGACTTGAAATTTAAAAGGAATATTGCATATGATATACAGAATACATGTGGACAAATTTTGAAATAAGAAATGTGCAAAATCAATGAGACGTGAAGAGTGGATCTCAGAATCTATTAGGACTTATAGCTAATTCTTAGTTATTCATGAAAAAAAATTATTTGCTTCTAAATAGGTTATATTTCAATAATAAAGAAATATCGAAATATTTTTATTTTTCACGCAAATAAAAAAGTGACAATACCTCAACCCTTTTTTTGAAACTTTCTTCTTCGCAGAGGAAGACTTATAACTAGAAAAAAGTTTTGAAATCAATGTATAAAATTTTTTTTCCTTATTTTTATTTTATATACAAGTTTGATTCTTTCATTACTTACATCCTATCTTTCTTTAGCTAATTACTAAAAACTGATTTAAAAGCCATCCTGCATTTAATTTCTCCAATACCACGTTGCGCCCGAAAATCAATGTACCATCTCTATATTATAAACCTACTCTCCAATCTCCCTACGTACTACCTTATACTGCGCCACCTCTCTTTCCTCACGCGCCCGACAAATCATCCCCGCTGCACTTCTCTCGAAAGAGTAAAATGGAAATGAGAGCGAGAGAGAGAGAGAGAAGCTGCTCTCTCACTGCGCGTGATTCATTTCATTACCCCTGCGGGCCGGCGCGCTGGCGCTTTACGGGCATACCAGAGCCGGTCGTTACTACTGATTTACTGCCCCTCGCTTCGTCGTCTTGCCGTCCGTTAAGAGCCGACCCTTACTACTGAACGGTAAGACAAGTTGATGTCTTAATCAGCAATGGGTAAGATAGGCTATTCAGGTAGGTGTCTGCCATAGATGACGTAGGTAATGTAGATACCGCAGTGGCCGGCGAGTTCGAGCGCGTAGATGCGGTTGTAGGTAAGCAGGCGCCCAGGTGTGCGTACGAGTGAGATCATACTCATCGGCCCCGCAGCTGGCGAAGATTGTCCGTGACCATCAGAAGAACAAACCCATTGTACAGACAGAAACATTCATAGAGATATTATAAATAGGGGAACCCGCGTAAAAAAATTACGTTTGGGTAAAGTTAATGTAAAGTTCTCGTTTCTCGAAACTTGCCCCAAGGTTTGCCAACGGGACTTTCCCAAACTTTGAATTATATG
>JAPYZP010009267.1:0-17344 GCA_030522985.1 Torymus sinensis
GTTGGTTGCGCCGCGGGGTTGACGAGGAAGAAATTTTTATTTGATTGGTTTTGTTTGGTCTCTTTTCGTGATGGTTAACGA
This sequence comes from Torymus sinensis, assembly GCA_030522985.1. Taxonomy (NCBI): domain Eukaryota; kingdom Metazoa; phylum Arthropoda; class Insecta; order Hymenoptera; family Torymidae; genus Torymus; species Torymus sinensis. The sequence goes on from JAPYZP010009267.1 coordinate 82, forward strand.
TTTTTTTTTTTTTAATAATTTTGTAGGTCTGAATAATATGGGGAGATGTTGATTGAATTGTAAGGAGGAAAATGTTAAAGGTGAAATATTTAAAAAAATAAGAATATTGTCACGGAGGATTCCGTCGACGTTGGAAACAACGTGCAAGGTGAGGATCCGGTCGGTCAACATAAACTTAACTAGCTCGCGATGTACTGATCGTAGCATCGCGACGTTAGCTCAGTGATAGAGCGCGGGATTAGAAACTTCGGGTCCACGGCTCGCGTCTTGCTCGTCGCTTATTTTTTCACTTCACTTTATTTATTTCTCTCATACGTAACAATATATAGACATTCGCGTGTTTTGTTGTATAATAATTTATTGAAACGTTGAACGTAAATGATGAAAAGAAAGGCAAAAAAAAGTATAATAGCTATTTCATGTTGTTTTAGCGACTTAGAGAATTAGTATTTTCACTTATTTTACGAAAGTTGGTGTAGGTTGGAGTATTTTTTCAAAACATGAAAAAGAATACTTTTCAATTAAATTTAACAAATCTAACAGTATATAACGAACTTTGGAAATTGTCTGTTATATTTTGTATTTCTTTGTAATTGAATCCCCAAATATGAATTTACTTTATAACAAAAAATTTGTTCATTTAAAAAAAATTCTTTTTTATTTTCAAAAATTGTATTTCTCCGAAAAGGTAATAAGAAAATAAACTAATTAATTTATTTAAACTATATTCGGATAAGAATAATTAATAAAAATATAAATATTATATATAAACAAATCGATTCTTATAATACCTATAACATTATTTTATGTATTTTATAATAATAAATCTTTATGACTAATATTATTCAATATGCGATATTTATTATTCAGTAAATTTAATGATGACATTAAAATTAGTATTAATGAAATCAGAATATCTTTTATAATTATTTTATAGTGATTTTTAATGAAAAACTATTAACCTGCAAGTTTCAAAACGTTACGTCAATCCATTAGCTTGCTCTAAATATATTTAACTGTAAATTTGAATTGCAAATATTTAAAAAAATTCTGATATGTTTGAAACGATAGACTTTGAAAATTACAATACAAATACAAGTAACTTTACCCTGCTAGAAATTGTCTCTATCGGAAATGGCCAAGAAAATAATAAATAACTGACTAGTAAAAATAGCTAATTTCTTGGTAGTGATGAAACGATTTATCCGGTGATATTCTCTATTTAATAGATATAACACAACCTTAAAATGTTTATACTAAATTTTCTCTGTACTCTGATCATGTATTTAAAAACAAATATTAAAAAAAAAAGCTAACCAAAATTTAAACACGAATTATTGGTATTTAATTCATTTATAGTACTGTTTCAGGGGATACAAACGAAAACAATGATTTTTCCGTTTCATTATGTCTCTCTCACTCCTCGTCATAATAGCATGCCTCTTACTTGATATTTCTAACTAAGAAACCTGTTCAACTTTAATATCTTGTAAATACTCGTAAATAAGCTAATGTAAATTTGTGAAAAAACTGAATCTATTATTCTGTCTATTAAATGGCGAATATGACAAAAAAATCGTTTTATCGATAGATCGAAATAGCCAAGAAAAGTGTTTAGTTTTTAGCGATTATTGGGGAAACTAGCTATATATTAGGTAAATAATGGAATCGATTTTTACCAGCGTACAAAAGTAAATGAAAAAATTATCTTACTCTTTTTACTTCAATAGTAATTTTAATATAGAATTATAACGATGTTTAATAAATTTTCATCAGCAGCAAATGTATTAAATTTTAAATTAAAATTTTTAAATTAAAATTTAAAATATAATACAAGACATTACTTTGTTTTAGTACGTTAAAATCTTCATATTGTAGAATCTTCACCCTACAGAACATTTCCTCTTACAGTATCATCACCAGACACCACTAAAATAAAGTAAACAACCACGACCGCATCAACAACAAATTCACCAAACTAAAAAAGGCATCATTTCGCGTTCCATTCCTCAGCTGTCCCCTCAATCACATTCCCATTTCCTCGCCGCCTCGCCATCATCTCTCCAATCCCATTACCCACTTCAGCAGCCCGAAGTAGTACACTCCGCACACGGTCAGACGCGCGGTGAACGCCCTCCCTCTCACAGCTCCTTGATAAAAGAAACCTCCTCACGCGTGCGCACATCAAACAATTCTCTCCTTTGACCTCGGGCGTATATAACACTCACTCATCAAAGAATCGAATTACCCGCTCGGACAACTGCATCCTCGCGCGGCCCGAATATATATATATAGCATGCGCCGGGCGTGCGAGCGGCAAATCCGAATGCACACGGCAAGCGCGGGAGAGAGAGATTACGGTCCGCGCTGTATCTTGGAAATCGTCGGCCTTTGTTGCGGTGCGCCGCCAATGGAGCGATTTCCCGCAACGGCGGGGGTGGCGGCATTACGAGAAACGCCAAGAGAGAGAGAGATAGACCAATGTCCCCCTTTCCGGCCGCGCATAAAGCCGCACAAATTTCGTATATATATACACGTATATATGGGTAACATGTATAATACCTGGTCGAGGTATGCGCGGTATGTTAGGAGGGGAAGGCGGGGGCGCATAAATATTTTATGCGCGTGACCGGCGGCGCGGCGCAGTGTGGCCCAAAGCTTATACATACGAGATTCTCGCGCGTCTGTTTATGCAGGCGTAGTACATGTATATATATATACATATAACTTTTCATCGCGCGCACTTCGCGATACACGTGTGCAGTATAAGCGCGCTGCGCTTCGGCGTCATCGTCTTCGTCTTCCGTGTATTACGTATAGTCAGACGTAAAAAGTGTATGTGTTTGGCTCGCGACGGCGATCGCGTTATTGGGGAGATTTTACAGCGGCGTAGTATGATGTACTTTTACAGCTGGTGGTTAAAGGGAGAAAAGACGAGAGAGAGAGAAACGCGAAGAGTGTATTATATATATGCCGGAGCGCTCATCACAAATTTTCACAGACGCGCGCTGACGTGACGCACGTAAACATGTATTATGAGGATGCAAGGAGGTGCAGCGCCATTAGTGTATTTTTGGGGGCGCGGGCTATGTGTGTGGGTGTTTGCGCTGCGCCTCATTTCGCGGAAATACGGAAAATACGGATTTCGGATGAGCTTTAAGTATCTTTGGATGATAAACATGGGTTATTCGGTGGTTTTCTATACGGTGACGTCTAATGGGCGCTATTAGGGATTCTATAGGGTTATATTTTGTAATTGGTAAATTTTTGATTTTGTGAATTGTTTTGTTTTGCCATGAAGCCGATTGGTTAGAGCTGGGGGTTAGTCAGTATCTGCACTATTGACCGAGTATGTTTACAATCAGATATTAAATTTTAATCACGCTGCGTGAATGTAATTATTGTTTGAACAAATTAGAGGATGTATAAGTATAGATTAATGCCTGCGGGAACTTCCGTAGAACTTATACATTTAATCTAAATACTTAATTTTATAACATTCTATACGTGAACAAAACAGCTTATTATATTAAAAATCTATTTGAGAAATGTATAAGTAAAAGCAAAACATCGTGTACACGTAATATTCTATTAATCACCAACAAAAAAAAAGTTATTCACTAATTTATTCGCGCCACAATACCTACCGACCGCCACAAAGTAATAACAGCGCAGCTCACAAAGCACGCCGGCAATGCCAACATTCCTCATGCGGTCGAGTAAAAACGCTAATCATCCATCAAATAATCTCATCTAACAGCCACTCCGGCGTGCGCGAAGCTTGCGCCTGCGACAAAGCATACACACACACACACATGCACATACTCTCCTCTCTCTTCCACGCGTAAGAACAAACGTGCTTGCGCGCACACACACAGCCAAGCCCATCGCGTTTCTATGGCGGTACTAAAAAGCAGCTCGCGATAAGTCCGACCGCTCGCCTCAAATTTCCGCGGATATTCCTCTGCTCGGCGAATACCGTATCGCCCCCCCCCCCCCCCCCACACACACACACACAAGCTGCGCAAAGTTATCGCACTACGGATCCGGCATATTGCCCTATCCGCCCGTATAATACACGTGTGATGGGTGTGTGTGTGTGTTGGGTTAGTGTAAGTGCGTGTATGTTTTGCGTCCGCGTCGAGCTCCGGCTCTCACGTGTGAAAATTAGGTCGGCGCCGGTAAGAAACGAGAGAGAGAGAGAGAGTGAGAGAGAGTGAGAGGAAGTTCTTACCTCGAGATGAGGTTGTAGTTCCAGGGGGAATTCAATTTTTTAAAAGCCTCCGTGTGCCGGAGTCAATATTCGCCGTGGCGCTGTTTTTCGCCCCCGATACACGGAAAATTCGAGAGGAAAGAGCAGGTTGGTATAGGTAATAGCTGCTGCTGCTGCTGCTGCTGCTGCAGCCCGTTATGCCAGTCAATCATGTCGTTGGCTTTTGGGATTTGGCGTTTTCATTAAGGCTTTTAATGGTCTTTTTGTTTTTCGCTTCCGAACGATGCGCGCGAAAGAGAGTGAGAGAGAGAGAGGAGTAGGTGGATAGGTGTGTGTGGGGGGTGTGTATATAGGTAGGTGAACGCGGAGGTAACCGCGCTGGCGGGCGCTCGGCCGAAATGAGCTACTTTAACGAGCTTCGCTTAGACAAATGACGCGTCCGTAATTACCGGATCTTTTTTGCCATTTTTTCCGGCCGAGGTTTTGTTATTAATGAGAGAGGAAGAGCGAGAGAGAGAGAGAGAGAAAGAAGAGTCTTCGGTAGCGTAAATTATTGTTTGCCGCGATGTACCTCTCGTCGGGATTCGCTCCGGTTTGTATAGTTTAAAATTGAGAGATCTGCCTGAAAACTTGTGAAATAAAAGACTGGTGGGTTATTGGGTAATTTTAGGAGACGGTGTAAAAATAAATTATTGCTCGAAACGAGAAACTTGTCAAGTTATTGAAGACAGTAAAAGAAGAGTAAGAAATTATTGATATTCCTTTTCTCGGAATATTCGGAATATGAACATGTTTTAAAATAAAGGATTTCGTTTTATTCACAGCAAAATTCCCATTAAAAATTATGGATTTGAATATGCCTACTTCTTATATTGCAAGGCTGCTCTTTATACTAGAAGGCATCGGTTCAAGAATAGACTTCTCAATAAATTTATAAATAAAATGGATGAATTCGCAAGCTCAGTATCGATTAGTATATAGGTCGCTGCTAAAACTAAAAACAGGCTTGTCATCAAACGCTCAACTGTCTCAAAAATGGAAAAGTACACCCGCAATATCTCAATCGAAAAATCAGTTCATAAAGGTCCCATGCCATGCTGAATACTACAATAAAAGAAAGACGGGCTTCATTTTTCGCGTCAATAATTAATAACCCCAACCCTAATAAAATAAACATATTTCTATTTTCCAACCCCATTCCCCAGCCCCGAATTTATTATTTCCAAAATATACCCTGACCGAAATTCGTCCTCCCGATACGTGCCGCAGCTTAAACCAAACCGCCGCGTCAGCGATTTCGCGTGAAACACACATATACAGCTATATCCCTCCGCACCATCGAAACACTCGTCAAGCGAACTCTCTCGCTGCCATACATATATATATAGATATACATATACAAACGACCGCATGCGCGCGCGCACACACACGCGCGGCGTAAAATCAACAATACGCCGTAAAGCCAAGACAACCGCCGCGGCGTCACTCTCCTGCACGGTCTCCGCGGAAATCGCGCGCACCTATTTTCCCTAAGACCTGCCGCGGCTGCGGCTCGCGGAGCGCGCGCGCGTAGTCCGAGCTAGTTTACGAGGAAGGAAGGATCTTGTGCGCGCCGAATAACGAGACGTCTCTCTCTCTCCTTCTCTAACTTGTTTCCTCTCTGCTTCATTTCGCCACGGACTTTTCCCTTCCTCCGCCGGCTTCTCTCTTCTTTCCGCGCCCGCTTCGCCTCGTCATGCTTCTATTCCTTTTTTATAACTAGTAGCCAAGCCTTTATTTCAGCGTCGTTTCCGCGGATTTATGGACGAGTCCTTCTTTCAAAGCACTTTGTTCCAGACTTTTAGTTCGGCGGCGACGGCGTGCGCGCGGAGCAGTAAAGTAACTGGATGATTTTATAGTTTAATAACTTCCCGGCGTGTATGAAGAGTCGTACAAGGAGCTCGGCACTCGCGCGCCTGGTTCTATACGTTTACCCCCATTCGGTTTATAGTTGCGCCCCCGCGCGCGCGTATATAGGAGTGATCGTTGGATTTTTTTTTATTCGTGATTGCCCGAATAACGCGTTTTGCGCCTTTGTCGGGGCACGCGTGTTCCCGAGGATCTTCAGAGTCGCGTATACTTAATAATCATTGAAATTAGTGAGATGAAGTCGGTTTTTATTGTTGATGAGAATAGAATATAATGATAATATTAGCTTTGAAATAAACTGAGCGTTTATAGCGAATAAGCCCTGGTAGAGAATTCCCTTACCAAAATGGCTTATCTATTACCTGTTGGTCAATTTGGTGGAACGACGAATAACAAAAATATTGACCAACGGTTGGTGAACTACCGATGTAAAAGTATTCTTAATTTTAATATATGTATGACAAACCTCAATTTCAGGTACAAGTTTACCGATTAATATTTATATTTGTGTAAAGTAAAGTACTGTCTGTCTGTAATTTTTTTTAATATTCCATGAATAAAACAATTTTGTATATTTTATTTGAATAATAAATTATAGAAATGGATTTTTTCGAGATTTTCAAAATTCAGTATTCGTTGGCCAACCGCAAGGATTATTCCGTGACGAAATAAGCAATATTTATAACTATATATAAAAATAACCATTGGTTCATCGCTTGGCCAAACTTTTGTGATTCCGTGAACGAATGGCGAACGGTTGGTGACTGTTTCTACCGGGGAGACTTTAATTTTTAAGTGCTTTAATATATACTATTTCGCTTTATGAATACTCAATTGAAAATAAATAAAATATGGTAAAGCCTGTTACGTTTTAGTACAGTTTGAATATTTGCATTTATGTACCTTACTTTCAATTATTAAATATTTGATGAAGAGCGAATACATAAAGCTATAATCAAATAAAAGTAATTTCATACAAGTTTCAAACTTTTAACCAGTTTAATTCAATAACTCTCGTTTCAATTATCTAATAATATTTTTATCACTTGAGTAAATTGAAAACGATTAGTTCTTTCAAATAGAAATAGATAGCCAAGTATTACGTGATAATCGACTAAAACTGCCATCCGCTCCGGGATAAAATATGAGAATCCGTTTTTGCGATTTCATTGAATTTACGATAATCTTCCCGAAGCCAGAAAGATTCGTTCTTTCTCATTACCAACAATATTGAAGAATTCAACGAAATCAGCAATTCCATTACCATTCTTTAACTTTTTTTTTTTATTTTGTTTCCTGGAATTACTGTTTACCTGAATACTGTATAATCAATTAAAATAGTAAATAAAACGTAAATTTAGTTTTGACTGAGTATAACTTTATATTTTTAAAATTATCCTTCTTACAGCACATATATCTCTCTTGAAAAAATCATCGATAAACCGTTTTGCCCTACAATAATGTAAAAAGTTTGCAAAACGCTGACAAAAAAGAACCCAGAAAACAACGGTAAAAAACCTTGGATATCCTATCACCGACCGGACGCGAAGTTACGCTACTCACGCGGTCGATTTTTCCCCGTCCGACCATCCGCATCCGAAACGCACGCGCGCTCGCGGAGACCGAAATCCGCGGGTCTATAAATCAGCTGCTCGTTCTCCCTCCCTCTTTCTCTCCCTTTCTCTCTTTCGAAATCGCGTTTACAGCCCGCAAACGGTGGATTTTCAAATTCACTTTTAGCCACCGCCACCTGTCATAAATCGCAGAACAGGTGTTCCAGCCGTTCCTCTCCTCCTTCTCCCAACGCCTCCGCGATTATTTTCTACCGGATAAAAATGATCGTCCTTGCGCGAGCGATCTTTTTGTGCCTCCCGCGGGGGTCAATTTTTTTGAATGGAGCGGTGGGAGAAGGGAAACGCGCGGTCTCTAAAGCCAAACGTGATCGCTTTGCCGATTTTTAAATGGCCGGATTTATGGAGCCGCTAATGTCCAAAAAGTTCGCGCGGTATGCGAGAATTTTATTGCTCGAGTGGAGTTTTACATTCGATCTATGCGGAGGAACAGTTGTAGATCACGGGGACCAAATTTATTGCGTTTATTCGGTGCATTCGATCAGGCTTGATGTTCCGAATCGTGATCCATCAATATTTCCGCAAAAAAATACTGTCTTTTAGCGTTCTCTTTAATTATATTTATCAGAAAATAATATTTAATAATTATCCATAACTTAGCATTGGAGCTTACTAATTAATTAATTCTTGATAATTTAAGCTTGAACTGTATTTGTAAAACAGTATTTTTGCAATTTCTATCAATGTATTTCGATCTGTTTTATCTTCTAGTATTTATATTGCAACACAAAAGTTTTGATTTCCCCTAATTGGTCAGTTTATAATGGAAATCCACTTTGTACTATTCGAAATCAATTTTATTGAAAAAATTATCACAGCCTATTCACAAAATGCTACAATGCAAGATCAACCCGAAATAAATTTAAACTCCGGTGACCTGCGAAATTCGCGAACACAAGAACGGCAAACAAGATAACAGAAAACAATGGCAAAAAAATTAGCGCTCGCTCGTTCTAGTTCCTATTATTAAAATAAATACGCGTCCCTCTATCTCCCCTCGACATCCGCGCTGGCTTTTTCTGCCACCGCACGGGAGATTGCCCTCTCTCTTTCTCTCTCTCTCTCTCCCTCTCTTTCTCTCGCGTCGAATTTTCATTCGCGTCTCGCGCGGATAATGCGCACCGCGCGCTAAAAAAGGAAGTAAGCGCGCGCGCACGACTCTTCTCCCGACATAATAGATCTTTTTCTCTCTCAGGGTATCCTTTTTTATTTTTCCGTCTGGGACGTGGCCGGTAAGACTACGACGACGACGACGACGCGACCTCTCAATTATCTTCCGTGCGCGAGACTTGAGAAAACATCGGAGGTGGCCACTTTGACGTCGTCGCCGTCGCGGTCAGACGTATTTTTTCAACAAGCCTCGTTGTAGTTGCTCGACTTTATAATCCGGACTGACGGTCGGACAATAGTTCACAATTACGAGGATTTTTGTTTTATTTATAGTTTAGCTGGATATTTCACTGGGTTTTATAAGGTCTTTTATAATATTATTTTCGTGCTTTTTCAAGTTTGGATTACGTTAGTGAAAAGACTTACCGATGCGGGTTTTCACGCTAATTTTCATGATGTTGAGCTGGATGAAGATTGGAATATCGAATATGGAAAATTTCGTTGTAAAAGTTCGCGCGCTCTACTCCGGCATTGTTTGTCCCAGTTTTATAATTAGTAACTTCAATAGGTATTGGAAAGCCAAAAAAAGAGCTCGCTATTCTGTGTATACGTTGCGTATAAACCATTTTGTGCGTTATAACTAACGCTGACGTTAGAGGAATCACAAATTAAAAGAAATATTAGTCCTTGCGAACGGCCCTTGGGAAATCTGAGACAAATGCGGCGAAAGTTCATTAGATAACACGGAACTGCGGCAAGCGGTTTGAGTAATCTTACAACATCGGACTCGTTCTACGTAAAGTATTACGTTGTTTAATCAACTCGGGTGATATTTTTTCACCTCTTTTTTTCATGAAAAACGCCCTGACATTTTTTCACTTCAATTATCTTTATAGGTTGAAAATCGTCGCAAGGTTAGATATTCCTCTTATATGCCTAAAATAAAAAATATATTTTAGAGAAATAAAAAGTTCGCTTTATACAATTTAAATATATAATTATAACAATCGTTATATACTATTAAAGAATATAAAACATTTTTTCTCTACTCACTGATAAGAATTGTTCCATCGGTCTTACATTCTTATAAATTAAATTAATTGTTTCTCTACTCTTTAAAGTTGAATTAGTGAAAAAACCACTATAATCATTAGTGTATATTCATTAAGAAAATAGTGAATATTCACTAAGAATTAGGGAACTAATTCCATTTTAGAGAGTATATTAGTTAATTTGTATTTACATCATGTATAGTGGTAACCTGTTTTTGCTTGTACTTTTTCCAAATTGACTGACAGTATAATTAATACTACAAGGCTTTGTATTAAAAAATAAATGAGATATTTTTGATTCATTAGATATAATGTAATACTTGACAAGTTTCACTTTGTTATTAATAAACAACGTTAATGGTGGCCATTATCATACTACCTACAATCCCTTGCTTGCCATCGTTTATTCAATTAAAAGCTTCTCTTTAGAAGATATACATTTTTAATTATTTAAAATATGTACGAATACATACACCCAAAAAATGTCTTAAGTGAAACCACGGGAAATATTCAATACTAATTTAAAGACTATGCAATTAGAATGTATCAATTCATATAAAACAATCATTAAAAAAGTATTCCACTTCAAGCCACAACCCCGAACCAAAGCCGACGTTTAATCACCATTTGATTTCGTTTCACCATCTTTATCGCCTATACTTAAACCTCTCTAACTACCGAGACCTAATCAACCGACCGACACATAGACCGACTCCCGAAAATCCCGATCCAATTTCCTACCTGATTATTCCTCCATCCTCCTGTTTCAATACTCACCCTCTCCCCATTCCCCCTTCCTCTCACATCTTTCAACCTCTTCCGAACTACGCACTTCAATCCAGCACAATGTATACATCCACACACGTGCTCCCGTCTTCATTAGACCCGCGGAAGCTCGCGGGTAAACGACGCGCGGCTATAGCACGCGAACTTCATCGCACGGACTTTGTTTTTGGCCTTCGATGGGGTTCGGAATTGGATTAGCTTTCTCTATCTCTCTATGTCCCTTGGGAATCCACACCACGGCGCAGGAAGAGACGTCCCTGGGCCCGCGCGCGACGAATGGAATATCCCGGCGCGACATATATGTGCGTGGATTCGCGTGAAGTGAGATATATATATATATATATAGGTACTGACCGGACGTCTTATCGCGTATGCAGAGATAGTCCGAGCGGACAATGTTTGTTGAATAGAACCAGTTGAGGGGAAGCGGTTTTTGGATGGTTAAGTTTGTTTGAATTCTTTATTGGGATAGAGCTTCTTATTTGATTTTCAAAAATTATCATCAATATTTAAATTCTGAGTTGAAGGTGCGGCAGTTGGTGATGCGATACCCACGCTATTTCTCAAAATTGGGTTCTCGTTTTTCTTATTCAATTTTTAATTTTAAGAAAAAACCTCTTTGGTACGTTCTAGTTCTTTATTAAACTTAAAACGTGTCAAAGAGTTTATAAATGAAGGAGAAAAACGGGAACTTTGATAATAATGCGTAAAATCGATTTTTATGTAAAAACTATTGCAAAAAATCTCGCATGCTTCCTGTACGCAAATTTTTCGCACGAGTAGTTATCGCCCGATGCTTGTGTCTAGCTTCGCCGAGCTTGCGGGAAACGCATTTTATGCACTAATAAACCATTCTATATTTATAATTGACCAAAGAGAATATTTATGAAATCAGATCTCTATAGTTAAATTCTTTTCATAGACTTTCTTGTTTACGACCTAATAAGCAATCTGTTTTAAGAAAAGAATTTCTTATAATACTGTTACCGCTGATCAAGCATGCATAAAAATATAAAAGAAAAATCAAAATACCTTCTCTACTGATTGCAAATTCAATTATACCAATGAGTAAAATCTTTCGCATACTTAATTTATCATAACTCGATAGAACTTTTCAATTATAATCAATTGTCATTTCGTCCTAACGCCAACCCCCGTGAAATCGTCATACCGTCGACGTTCATAAATTTTTATTCAAACAGTATAACAGCCGGACTTCATCGACCAGTCGACTCCTCGCTTTATACATCGGCCTGCGCTAATCCTTCACCCGCGTGAAATTAATCTCGCGACGACGGTAAAAAAGAAAGTATAAATCGCGAGTTCGCGAAAAAGAGTAGACGAGAAGTACGTATATATACGCAGAGAGAACGAAAGAGAGAAAAAACAGCGTGCGTGCGTATATACGCCGAGAGGAGGTGGAGGGACAGAGAGGCTCGGCGACGGTGCGAAAAGAGTCCTCGGGGAGCAAGAAAAACATTTTACAAGGAGCGCGAGAGGAGGAGAGTCCCGCCGCGCCCGTCCCCTCGTTATCCCCTCGCGCGCTAAAGCCGGACGGCGCCGCATATTTGCCGGATTATTTACTTTTGCTCGGTTCTATGACCGGCCGCGCGTGAGACGCGATATATACCTGATCTGTACGTGGAGATGTGTGTAATCGATTGACATGCATAATCTGATGCTGAATTAATGCGGCGCTGTTTTTGCTGCGCGGTAATTGACGTTTGAGGATACAAAAAAAAACAAGTGGCAGTATTAACGGCCCGGGGCTAAAGTTTTATGATGGGTTCTTTCGTTCGAGTTATTCGATTGTAATGGTTATGTTGTTGGGGAATCGTATTTTCTTGGAATTACTGCCATTTGCCGATAATATATATGGTACATAAATGGGACGAAAACCAAATTGTTATGTTCTAAGCGATATATGTTTTCAAATTAGCTTCAGTCGTTTTTATATTATACTACAATAGTGTCTAAATTGAATTTTCATATATTTTTAACTTTTAATATAAAATATAATGCATCTTTAATAATTAATTGATATAATAATACTGTACATTTACTTTTCACCAATACTAAATTTTGAGGCTATAGAAACTATAAGCTTATTTTTTTTCTTCATGAAGTACTTATTAAATAAAGAATATAATTTGTTCTAATATTAACATAATTCTTCTATGATTTTCACATTGCTTATTCTTTTGAATTTTATCGTGCAATTTAAAAACTAATCGTATTGCATTTTAAAATGCATTACTACTTCTGGCCATCATTTTAACAAATAAATAAAAATAAATGTTATTTATATTTTAAGCTACAACCAACATTAATTTGCTTATTATTTATTGAATACTCTTCACTTTAATCATTTTCATTCATATAAATAATAATTATCGAATAAAAATTCATATTTAATTTTGAATTCTCGCGCCTTTTATCCAAGAGCCGATTGCAGATCAAATCTATAGAAGCTTCACCCCTTCCCGTCATCACTTTTTTAAGAATGGATTGGGAGATTCTAAAACAAAATTTCGAATATTTTGCAGGATTATTAAAAGACAAAACATTGCTTCGGCGTTACGCAGAACAAACAATTCATGAAACGTCGATTGCCAGAGACAAAGGCAAACTCTGGTGAGAAAAAATTGAATACAAACGCACAATACCGCCACTACCACTGGCAACAGTTTTCCCAACAGTACTTGTCTCGCTCGCGCTTGTAACCTCGAAAGAAAAGCCCTTTTCAGTTTCCCCCGCCGTTATCACCTTCTCGTCCTCTCCCCACCTCCACCTCCTTCTTGCCAATTCTCTCTGCCCCCATGCCACACCCGCCTTTCAGCTGAATTTCGCCCTTATTCTAATGCCCGGCAACGAGCTTCCGCGCGCTCGGGCGCTTGTACTTTCGCGAAATGATCTCTAAGCTGTTATCATATCGGAGAGGGGAGCGAAACTTCGCCGGCAGAAGTTCGCGGAAGTAAAAAAGCCAACTGGAAGGGAGAACACGTGGGAAAAAGAAAACGCGGAGAGTCGGAGCGCGCGCTAATTCCAATGCAATAGGAAAAGTTTGGATGTCCCGACGAGTACGAGCGTACCTATACGCGAGGCATGCCGTATAATTTTAACGGGACGATGGGCTTTGTTGACGCGCTGTACCTATACGCCTGATGGGGTAGATTTGAAGCATCGATGTTGGGAGTTTTTTTAATGCGGAGTCATAATTTTATTAAGGGCGGTTAGAGATGTGATTTGATTCTAAGAGAATTGCTTAATGTCTTCTTGTAAAATAAATGCAAAAGGCTTCTAAGTGAAATGAATTTTATACTCAAATATACATTCTCATTTGTATTCGGAATAGAAAATACTTAAATTTTCATTCACTCAACTATTCTTTCATTAATTTTCTGCCTATAATTATTTCATCCTGAAATTAATAATAACCGATGAAACCGAATGTATTGTTAGTTTTTTAAAAATTAATTATAGGAGAATTGATATTTAAATATCCAATTGCGCGTTATCGCAGTTTCAAACATTATCAATATTCTCATTAAATAATCAACAGATATGATAAATCATCCTGATTTTATAATTGATAGTCCATTTCATGGAGACAATACAATTAAATAGGTTATTTGTTAATAAATAAACAATACCCCTGTTACTGATTAGCTCAATGCATAATAGCGGAATTTAAATATCAGTTTCCAACGATATCATACATTAGATAATATAATTTGGTACAATAATAACAGGTTGTTTGTTCTTAAAACTTGATAAAGATGATACATAACCGAAATTATTATTGACATTTTCATTTTCTATTGAGTAATGTAATTAATTAAAATTATCGTATGTTAATGGTTACGTATTATTTATTGTATATATCACGCTCGTATAATTTTATAATTTTATATATTTAACTTTTAAAAGATTAATAATCACGAATAGTTTTTTAGTTCTTTGACAAATCTGTTATAAAACCTGAAAAAAACGTACACTTTTCTAAACTTTTTGAAAGTTTCCAAATTTATTTTAACAATAAAACAATTTTTAATAAAAATTTATTTTTATTGTAAAAGTTGAAATGTCAAAGAAACAATCGTATGAAAAATGTCACCTTATTAAATAAGAATGTACATGAAAACATATCCTAAATTACAAAAGCTATATGCCAAATACTTCAAACAATCATTCTGTGATAATCCAAAAAGCAAATCCACTGTACTACACAGTAGCAGTATACCTTACAAGTCTCGTGTATTTTATTGCCCTAATAAACTTAACTCCTTAAACCCCTTCCCCGCAATCAAAAATAAACAATACGAGCATAAAGAAAGCCTCAACGCCGTCTTATCCCTCTCGCCTTATCTCGCCCACTTAATCTTTAAAAATAGCCCCTCTCAAAACCAGGCCGACCGCAACGACTCGCCACCTGCGCCAATATCAGCACACGCATCTCTCTCTCTCTCCCAACTCCCGCGCTCGCAACTGGACAATTGAACAAATCAATTACCACCGGGCGCGCGGGCGGGTACGCGAAACAGCCGTAAAAACGCGAAACCCACGCTTACGTCCCTATATGTTACACACGCGTATATATACATGTACGCGAATTATAATCCCGAACACTTGCTCGCTCGCCGCGGGCGGCGATCTTGGCGACGTCGCGTGTCTAACTCTACACCCCACCGCCGTTGCCGTCGCCGTTGTTGTTGTAAGTCACGCGAGGCTGGCCGACATCAATATTACCCCGGCAGGCGGGCTAAATCGCTTCACGGTTAGACTGAACGCGCGGGGCATTGAATCGGCCGCGCGCAAGCAAAATGACGGGCACGTGAGGTAGCGCGCGCACACGGCCAATTGTATCGCTTTGACTAATGCGACGCGCTGCGCGCGATTATTAATCACCGAGCGCTCGGGAAACTCCGTCGATGCAAGTCCGCTATACATGGCCCTTTGTGTCGCCGGCGCGTTGTATGGGTGAGAGGAAGTATGGGTATGCGTGTGTATGTGTATGTTTAGGGTTAGGGAAAGGGGGAGTGTGTAAGGATAATGTTTGTGATTTTTTGTGGGTCTATATGGGGATGGGTTATTGATTGCTAGCGGGCGTAAATTTTCACGAAAGAGCGTGAAAGTGTAGTAGGAAAGTCTCGAGGAATGTGGATTTTCTGGAAATTTCGTCGTTTGCTTCAAGATAGGAGAGTAGAAGAATAAAGTTTGAAGCAATCGTTAGAAGCAATTTGGATGTGATCATTCATTGAGTTGTATTTGGCCGAATCCATGTCAAATCAGGTGGCCCGAGTATGCCTATATCTTACAATTGCTACAACAGTACATTTTTTATAAACTTATTAATATAAGTACTCAATTAAAGATATCTAGATTTCAAAACATTTGTGCAAATATTCTACATAAAATTTCAAAATATTCATAGAATTTTATGCATAATATTGTGTTTGTGGAGCATAGAAGTTACGAAGTGCATTGGGGCAAGCTAGAAGAGTAGTGATGCAACTTTTATACAAGAGACGATACAAATCAAGAGTATGTATAATCGTTTCTCATGTAACAGAACATACAGTTTTATATATTATTCACATAGTGCGTTAAAGTCCAATATCTATAAAAAACGGTAACTCCCTAAACGTAAGAATAGGCCAAAAATCTGATACATCTCATTGTACTTCGTTACCTGATTTTTGTTCAAATCACCTCTTCGAAGTCACCCTCCCTCTCACCTAGCCAATAAAACCATCACCACCACTATTCGACCCCTACGCTCCTCCATCCGTTCAAGCTCAGCCCTCCATCCGCAATCCTGTGCAGCCGATGTAATCCCTCTTCTCGCACTCCTCTCCCGTAATCTCGTCCAAAGTAAGATTTCTCCCCTCTCCCTGCACATTTGCATGCGTCGCTCGCCTCCTGTAAGTACGCACGCCGGCGCGCAGCCGGAATTCCGGCGGCGCTCGAAACCGGGAGAAAAAATGCCGTCGAAGCTGCGTCATGAAAACTGCATAGCGCAGGAGCCGCGGGAGAGCTATAATGGCACCGGTGGGAGGGGGCGGCTCTCTGCTCGTGCATCACGCACACGCGCGAGCCCATTTGCATATAGCTTATACGTCGCCGGCAAATTCTGCTCGAGCACGTGGCAGTGTCGGTAATAATGTGGCTGGAGTGTGTAGGTGCGGCGGGCATCTCAGTTTGGCTGGCCGAGAGGTTGAAGTTGGAGTGAATTTCGGGCGACGGTCTTGAGTGTTTTTGGGATGGTGGATGTGGGTCCGAGATTATATGTAAATGCTGCGTGTGTCGGGATTTCGATCGACATTTGCGTAGATTTTCATCGGGATAGCCTAGATCTCGGGTGTTTTTATTAAGGATGCAATTTTGCATTTATTTTAAGCTTAATAGTTTGTTACTTGCGATTTACATAAAGTAGCCATTAAGTAATGAGAGATGTAATCTAATACGTGTTATTATTGTACACGTATATACCTTGTGGAATTACAAATTGTTAAGGTGGCTCCGTCGTGCATTTCGGACTTATATAATATACACATTTTTTA
>JAPYZP010009268.1:0-12519 GCA_030522985.1 Torymus sinensis
GGTACGAGACTGTAGCCGTTACGCCATAAAAACCCAGAGGGTGAGCAGGCCTCTCGCTATATAGACCTGGGGACGTTAACTCAAGTGTTTACAGTAACAGGCGTGAACATCTAATTAACCGCTTAGCTTGTAGTTTTTATTGTAGTGAGAGACCTTCTTACCATATGGGGCTTTATGGCGTAGTGGCTACAGTCTCCTCACAGCCTCCTTTACCCCCAGAGACAGGTATAGCGCAGCATGGTCGCGTGGGTGATGCGACCCCCCACCACATTGGCCTCCATGGCGAGGCATATACACGCCTGTAGTAAGTATAGCAGGCCTGACGACATAGAGGACACGCGCGGGTGTAAACAAAAACAATGATTGGGTCATTAATCACCCACTTTGTTTAAATCACGATGTTCACACCCGGGTTAATGACCTTGTCACACTTGGAGGAAGGGACCCTCACAGCGGGGTGCCACTTGACACTCACACCCTCACAGCAGGGAGTGGCGCCACTGCAGACGTCTCGCTATACCAGTACCCTTATTACTTTTATAATAAATATATAGATTTAAATAGCGCGTTAATCTTCAATATCTAATTTATCTGCAGCTCTGATAAATCGTAGTAATTACTACGATCGTAGTAATTAGTACGAATGCAGAACATATTAGGCCTGAGTGACGATTTTTTGATGTTTATAAAAGAATCGAATTTTATGAAGATCTTATTTTGTGCATGAAGGTGCACTAGATTGAACGCTAGATTTCAATTCAAAGAATTGAATTATATAGAATATAAACAATAGGTAATCACTCAAAATTGCGGGCAGGATAGGGCCTAAACGCGAAATTTTATTAATTTAAGGATTACTTAAATTGAAACGTATCCAAAAAGTAGCATGGAAGACTATGATCTTCAAACGAAGTAAACTTGTACATCGAATTTCAATGAATGCGGAAGTAATTTATGTAAGTATAAGTTTGCATAAATGAAAAGTAATATCTACGAGCATCGAACAGGACAGTGTCTGAACGATTACATTTTAATTTCTAATGAAATTACATAACTTATAAATATTATAAGTTTACATAAAAGTCAACCATTAATTCATAGTGATAACTATGAACGCCGAACAGGCTCCATATAGGAATGGGTTCACTCGTGGCTCAGAGATGACATAACATCGTTATGTATTAGAGCCCGAACAAGAACGATCTCCGTCGATCGGCATCTGCCATTGCAACATAGTAATAACTATGTACCTTAGTCAGGATAGAGCCTGAGCAAGGTTAATCTCCTCGTACGTAGGCATACATAGTAATAACGATGTATCTTGTTCAGATTAGAGTCTGAACAAGATGCCTATGAAAATATCCGCTGCTTAGTCGACGACATCTGCACGAGGCTTTAACAGAGAAGAAAAAACACAAACAATAGTTAGGTTATCTTACTCTTTTATGACGCCCCGTCGATGATTCCAATGGTTTGACTCTGCTTTTCCAAAACACAAAATAAACACTGTTTTTAAAAAACACTGTAAAATAGTATAAATGTCAAAAAAGAGACGGAAATCCCTTTCACGATGACATTTTTCTGTGGGACGTGCATCTCCTCCGGCACAAAGAAAAGGAATGAGGCTCGTGCGGCGGCAGGGCCCGGAGGTGGCTATAGTGGCGGCGCGGTGCGGCCGCTAGCGCTCTATTTTGCTTTTAACTTTGTGGGAATTCGGTAGGAAGACGGGATACTACACGTTGATCAGGAGGAAGAGGCGTGCAATACAATTTAACGTTATGAATATATTTATAATCGTTTTTCTGGTATCTAGACTTTTTTATCAAATACTCCATTTCTTTATCTTGCAAAATCGGCATATTTAGACAATAATCGTAAGAAAGTTTTAATTTTTATTCGTTGCGTATTAACTTCACGTTTTGAACCTTTGAATTTGACGTTAATTGACCTGCCCTTTGATCTCTTAATTTTTTTATACGGTCTCTTTTAATAGCGTGTATCATATATAATTGTTTAACAGATTGATGATTTTTTATTGATTCGTGTATGTGTTCGCTCTTACCTATATTCAAGTCTAGTTGTGTGTTGGGATCCCCAATTTAAATTCTTTCAAAGTTTTCTTTTCCTTTTTTGAAAAATATGACACTGTATTGGCACACTTTTATTTGCGGTTCTCGTAGCAACTATTTCCTTGCTCATCAATGTCGCCCATTTTAGGCGTAATTATGCAAGGTTCAAATACACCAATCGGTGGGTCCATAACCACCGGCTTATCACACGTAATATAGCAAAGATTGCTTTCTTCATGTTTAATTTTTGCCAACTCAATGCGTACGTCATTAAATATTTTTTCCTTAAAAGGGATCCGATCTTGCTCTCTCTTATCATAAGATTCGTCTTGATTCTATTCGTTATAATTACTAAATTTTATGGCATCAGCCGTCATATTTTGACCTATACTATCTTTTGTTTTTAGTAAATTTACTCTAAGCTCCATATTAAACTGGGCTTTGTCTCCCTGTAATTGCGGGCTTTTTTGATCATTTCTGCTATTTTCCATAACATACTAGAGTTTATAATTCAGGTAATTTTTATAATTAATCAACATCCTTTTGAAATCGTAAATAAACTGGTCCCTTTCAAGTGAACGTAGCAATTCATATTTTTTCCGACTAAGTTTTCCACTCTTTAGATCTAACTTAAGATCCTCACATTTGCTGTAAAAATGACCTTGCATTTTGCAATACATACAAAATCCTTCATCATAATTGCTTTTTAGATATTGCTCTTCTGTATAATTACTTAATTGTCTATAACTACAAAATTGATTGGCGGGAACTACCCGGACTGCTGCATTGTGAATAAGAGTCTCATTGGATGCGGGGATTTCTGAATCGATGTTCTTATATATAATTTCCCTTAGATCGCTCGTCTGGTTGTTGGCGCGAGATTTGGTTGGAATGCGGCGTGCATATGTCTTATACTTGATAGTTACAGTTTCGTTGATTGCTTCTTTCAAATTTCTCGGGTTCTCCAATCGAACGTGGTGTTCTAATTCTTCATGCAAACCGATTAAAAAATGATGCGGAGCTGCTATCTCACTCCACGCTTTGAAAAAATCTCTATGATTTTTGTTGGGAATACTGTTGATTTGATACGAATCTAACAGTCGATATAGTAAAGCTTCAACTCTTCGTCCATAGTCGATGACAATTTCTGAATATATTTTTTCTGTCTCTTCAGGGTAACCATGGTACAGCATAAGGTCACGTAGTAACCAGTCGACATCAGCGTTGTATTTCCCCAGATTAGGCCAGCTAAATCGTTCTGCCGCGCTCCCTAATTTTGATAATAAGGTCCAAAAAATATGCCTTTCGGCTGACGGAAATTTATCGAGTATTTGGCGCCCAACTTTACAAAAAAATGCTGTCGTTTCCGAATCCCCATCCCGTTGCGGAATAGCATCTAGTGCTTCACTAAGCGAGTATAGCTGAATCGGTCGTTACGTACTCATATTTCTGGAGTTTCGAGGTCGTGTCTCCGCAATTTTATGAGTCAAATGCCTAATTCTCCGTGTTATATTTATAAAATTCTCCGGGACCGGCAGAAGTTTGTCCCATTTTCTTACAAAAATTTAAAACGAACGCCGAGCAATTTGCTGCCCGATTTTCTGTAGAAATTTCTGCAGGATCTGCTACAGAATTACCTACAGACTTACCTGCAGGATTTCCACATAATTTTCCTTGCGACTCCCTTGTTACGTCGGGTTTCCGAACGAAAACCAAACTAGTATGTTTCCTTGTGAAACAATTGCTCGTTTTTGAGCCTGAGATTTTACAATCAATAGCTCGGGATCGAGCGGAAAGATACTACACTACAATGGGTTATGAAAAGGTGGTTGGAAGGGAAAACGAGTCGGTAAAATATCTTTATAAAGAATACTAAGAAAGAAATTGATAAATTAATTTGAACCTTAGGATGATGAGATTTTAACGGCCGTAGAGCTACTCAGATATTAAATCACATTTACCAGGAGGTTATTTTACGCGACATTTAAAAATGTTTATTTTAAGTATTTCACTGAAAGCACAAAAAATAAATCACTTTATTTTAAGTGGGCCTAACTTCCGAATTCGCGGGTTTAAATGAACATAAAATAGGGAATATTGGGGAAAATTTCTAAATGCAAGAAAAAGAAGTAATAATAAAATTAAGAACAACTTACTTTTGTTTCCTTACCTTTGATTAGCTTCTCAGGATCCTTGGTTTGTTTGATTATTTATGAAATAATTCATTTTACTTGAAAAGGAAAAAATAATTATATTCCAAATAAATTTGACTAAATATTATTTTATTGGTAAAACAGAAAAAATATATTACATTAAAAATATTTGAATAAAAAAAATCGTAACGTGCTTGAAGCGAAAAAAAATTCATTAAGTGAGTGAGAGCGCTCTCTGGACTTTATATAGTTACGGTCAGAAGACGGACGATTGAAAAAATCGATGTCAGGAAGTATTGTCTGACATTGATAAGGCGTATGACAATGGATGACACGCGAGTCGTGGCCGAATTAAATAACAATAATTTTGATTGGTGTGGCGAAGGTTTTCCTACGTGCAATAGGACTTATCAATGTGTTTAACCTTTTAGCTGCGGGGCTGGTCGATATATCGACCAGCAGTCAGGTCGGAGACTCTACCTGAGATATCCAGTGATTTAATGGATAAATTTTGCGCAGTTAAAAGGTTAATTGACATTGTTTATTATGACCTGAAGAGGAGAGTTTACTAACGCTCTCGAAACGTCGGCAATAAACTATTAATTTTAACAACATTTTGGTTCGTTTGATGTCCGCTATCCTCAAAGAACAGTGATTTTGCTTATAATATAATATAAAGTTTTTCTATCAAATTACATAAAATTCCTATTGTAATGTAACAGCGACATCGATAAGGCGTATGACAATGGATGACACGCGAGTCGTAGCTCGGATTATCCCGAGATGGTACAAACCGGGTGACTTTATTAACATTAGTTAATTTAAAAAACAATAATTTTGCTTATAATATAATATAAAGCCTTTTTGTCAAATTACAAAAAATTTTTTTTTTTTTTATTTGCTTTGTATATCTATAAGGGCAGGACGTAACACACTGGACAAAATTCTGTACAATTTTCTGCAGGATTCCTTACAGAATTTCCTACAGAATTTAATGTAGGATTTTATATATAATTTTCCACTCAATTTTATGCTAGATTTGCGGGATTTTAACAAATTTTTCTTAAGGATGTAATGGAGTCATATGTAGCTGCTTACTCGGTGCTTCCAGAACGCGAACACTTGTAAAGTCGTCAGCAACTATTTACCCATTACCAGGTCCTGTTCAAATCGTAAGAAGTTGGGGTGAATGTGACCAAAATTAATAAAACTTGCGGAGAATATAAAGCTATAGAGATGAATCAGATGATTGTGCATTGATTATGTCGAGAAAAGCTTTGCTATGAAACTTAGTAGGGTCAAGAATTCCAAGCTCCCTCTCTGAGTGAAATCGAGAACCCAGAGGGTAGGCTGTTGATATTCAAAAATAAGCAACTGACTTCCGAGCAACCCACCAGTGTGGCCAGATTGTGGCGATAAATCGCCACTTTTTCATGTGTATTATTACTATATTTATTGTTTACCTGGGCACACTGCAACCCACTGCTCGAAGCCGACACAAAAGTGAGAAAGTCTGAACGTGATAATATGTAAACAAAGGTTTAAGCTATAACGTATTTTCAAGTGTGGATGATATGATGACTTTTATAACTATGGAGATGAATTTTGAAATTTTTCCATTTTATTGCAATATACTATATGAAGAATGACTGACAATAATATATTCTTGTGAAGAAATATATTTTCAGAAAGATGAAAAAAAAAGGTGAAAAAGATGAATGCCGAGGTAGAACAGAATGAAAATTACAGTCACAAGAAGGAGCTGCTAAAACCCTTCGGACCATTGACCGAAAATAAAACCTCCATTAACTCCTTATTCAGACATCACCCAATTAATCTCTTTAAATGTATGCAGTTACTATTAGAGAGATTGTTAAAAAGAAATAAAATTAAGTTGAAATGATCTCACCCAAACGATGATGGTTTAGTGCGATGAAAACGATGATAATTCCAAATATCCGGGTAGAGATAGACTCGATGGTACAAACTGCAACTATCAGCGCAATAATATGAGGCACCGATGAGACAGTGAGAAATGAAGATGACGAAAAAATAATAAAAACGATAGATAATTGATATAGAAGATTGAATTTGAGAGAGGTGTGAGTCCGCTCGCGGATCCCCAGGCAAAAACAGACGCGCGCGTGAACATGACCGCTTGCTTCGCGAGCACCGCGTCGGAATCTTCGTGAGCGTTGTCTTGTTGTTATTGCCAGTGTCGAGGATGTTACGAACCCAGTCGCCATAAACTAAAGTCTACTATATAGAGCAGCAAACAAATGTAATATTTAAATTAGAAAAAGTCTAGACTGGCCGTAGGGTTTATGTAGGAGATGGGATCGTCGTCCAATTAAATACAGAAGTAAAAATAGCATCAGAAAAATGTCTATTCTATTCTTTTTAAACTATTACGAATTAATTGACATATATTATTATATCTTATCAAATTTGTTCTTGTCGAAGTATTGCTTACATTAATACATCAAGGTCTTATCAATGTAATTTTAAACAAACTAATTATCCGTAGGTACAATTGATATTTCATACGTAGATAAGTAAATTTTAATTTAAATTTCAATTAGTTTTCTAAACTAGAAAAATGATTTAAAGTCTCATAAAATTCTATCTAACCATGATTTCCAAATTAAGACATAAATATAAAGAACAGTTTGTAATTTTTGAAATTATGAGTAGTAATTTCTAATTGAATTAAATGAAATGAATTATGTAAATTTATATTAAGTAATCTTATCAAGCTCTAATCTTAACTTCCTAAAATCTTATTTCCTTATAATTAGTACGGAATTAAATATATAGAATCAGATTAATTTGTACTCTATTTATCCTTCAATTTAGTTAGTTTGAATCTCTAAATCGATTATAATTAAAGAATCTGATTCGTGAATATATTATTATGTATTTATATGTGTTATCTGATTTTTCTGATGAAATTGATGTTGATTCGGGCTTTTCCTTTAATCTGGACGGCCGTGCACCCAATTTTAATCACTCGTTTTTCTGGTATTCACCCTGAAGTCCCGAAGGAAACCACAGCTTCGAAACCTTGGGTAGGACAGCATCTTCAATAACGTTGCCAAATATCCTTGATGCTGGTATGCCGGAGAGTGCGAAAAATAAGCCTGATAGTTGAGTTATTGGTAGGTGCGGCAGTTGACCCTGATGATGGTTGACTTATGGTTGTTGAACTTGCTAAAGCTTGTTGAAACTGGTTAAAGCTCATTGAAGCTTGACAAAACTTATTGAAGCTCGATGAGAATCGTAGACTACACTGAACTTGATGTAATTCGTTGAAATACGTCGACTTGATATAATTCGTAGAATTTCGTTGATTTGATATTGTTATAAATAAATACTTGATAAACGTTGGTGCTGTCGAGGCAGTATATGCGAGACGTAATTTCTCTATACGAGCGAGTTCCTTACCGGGAAGCTGGGCCTGAATGCCGTTGAAGATAATCCCTCTCCCTCTGGTGGCAAGAACTTGAAATATATCCGTGGCTTGTGGAAGTGCTGTAGGGACCCCAAAAACTGAAGAGGGGGTCCGCCGCCTCTTCTGTGGTGGGAGATTGTGCTTCTCTCATTGGTTTCCCCTTTTTTTGGGGGTTACCTATTACGTCATTTCGTGGAATTTTTTACTACCTAGAAGTTCTAGGAATAAAATATCCGTTAGAATACTCTGGAACAGATTATTACGTTTAATGTCGTTTTATTAATAATAACATTAATTAACCATTTATGCACTAGTTTCATTAGTAATTTGTTGTTATTTTAGTTATTTATCTGGCCTCTCTTTTATTAATTGCAATGACCTTAATTTATCAATTAAAAAGGGCCTCGATAACTCATTTGTTAATAATTAACTAATAAATTATCAACAAATGATCTTATTAATGACTTAGTTATTTATGTTAATCTTAATAATTATCTCCTTAAGGCAAGTTTTAGTTGCTGTCTCTATTTATTAATTATACGTTGGACCGCGTTGGTGTATCATTAAATTGTAATTATTATTATTATTATTATTTATCAATACCTTGAACTAATACTTATTTGTAAAGATATCCCGATATTTGTTGCTAAATTTGTCTTAGATTGTTACACAACGTTTTATTGTTAGTTCCTAGCTTTCATTGATAAATTGTTGTTAACAATATTATCAATACCTTAGTTTTGATCGTTGTGAATGATTTTATTTATTGATTTATTCAACGTTGCATTACGTTAATACCTCCCGATTATACGTCGCACAAAGTTTGCTATATAATACTCTAATTCATTGTAAACGGATCAATAATCCCCAACGTTATAAGTTAAATAATAGCTATCCGCGACGGTGATACTCAGAATTTGTTAATTAGTAGCCTATGGTTTATTATTGTATTTATAAATGGTGTTATACCCGCCATCTGAACAATTATCAGAACATCAATTATACCTTGGATTTGAATGAAATTCTTATCGTATTATTTATATTATTTGTAGTGTTTGATATAATTTTTAGCATTATTATTACTATCTACAAGCATTTCCTCGAATCAGCTGAGTTCATTCTTATTGCAGAGATATGCAGCGTAAAAGGGTTCAAATGATTGGACTTATTGTAGATGGGGCCTAACACATACACACACACACACACACTTACATACTACATTACAGGGTCGAGAGAACATAGCTAGAGAGAGCAAGGGTCTAGGAGGGGGGTCGCACGCACTGGAGAGTCGCGCAACCCGGAGCAATAGTGTCGCGCGTAAGAGTAAGAGGGAGCGCTGATAGTATGGCGCAGCATAAAAGGGAGAGAGAGAGAGAGAGAGAGAGAGAGAGAGCACGCGCGACAGAGAGAGAGAAAGTTTAGACGGCAAGTGATTGCGCATGCTCCCGATCGGACCTATTATCGTTCTCATGCGAGTCATGCAGATTAAACGGTAATGGGTCTTATGGAAAGGGCAAGCCCAATCCTAGAAAAAAGATCACCCCAATCGCGAGTCTCGAGTTTGAGTTTGATTCTAGGTGATAGGGAACGGATCGCTCTCTTAAGATTCAGTCGTTGACCGTGTAACATCGAAAAGAAGGAAGTCTCCTGTGGTGAATTTGTGACAGAATACAGCATGAGAATAAGAGTGGAAAGTCAGTGCTGTATCGAGTTGTTGTTTCCCAAATCACATGGGTTGGAGAGCATACGGAGTATCATTGGGGTCGAGGTATTTTCTTTGCAGTTCGAGTTGCGGAGATTAAGAGCATTTTCGTGGTCGAGAGTCGAGTGAGTTTGTGTGTTTCAGAAGTGCGAAACCATCCTTGGTTATCGGCCGTCAATCATCTCAGAGCGGCGAAGCGGTCGGCGGCACTCTGAGAGAGTGCATGTGTCAGCGGAACAATTGCGCTCAACGTCGATTGATGAGTCGGAACGGGGCTCTGTGTCTCGTGCAGTTAATTACTGCCACAGAGCTCGCTGGCGCTGGATGAGCTAGCGCAGTGCTGCTCGCTGGATGCCACTCTCCTAAAGCCGCTAGTCGCTCGATGAGGCGGAACAGCTGAGAGTGCAGAGCAGAGAGCGCCCGCAGAGACGAAGTCCCCCGATGCCCGTCGCTGTGACTGTTATCCACCGCCGGAGCTTCTACGTTGGATGTGGGAGGACACAGCACTAACCCCACATCTAGTTTGCACGGATGTACAAACCTAAATACTCTTACGAGTATCGAGCTCGGTATCAAACACACGCTGGCTCATCTAGAGGAAGGTGACAAGGGGGAAGGAAGAGGAGTCGGGGGATCAGGAGTGATCCCGTTTCCAAAAATGAGACAAGAGAGAGAACTGCCTGTCTCGTAGGGTTGATAGAATAAACAATTATTTAAATAATCAAAATGAACTTTATTCTCCAAATAACTTAGCCTAAGGCCAATACCATCTGCGCGAGGCGGAGGAATCGAGAGAAAGAAGCTGAGGAGGGACTCGGCCGCGCGGGCTTATATCTCCGCGTGCCGCCAGGTTGACTGCGGGAGTTGCGGCGCTGCGCCGCCTAGCGGCGGCGTGCGGACTTGGCTCTCGCCGGCGGCCAGAGGCCCGCGCGACGCGGGAGATTCAAATTTGCACGTACGCAAACTGGCGCGGAGAGTCTTTACAAATATGTTTATTAATAATAATTTCATTATTAGGGTTTATATCAACTGGTCTAGGAACGTCGCTATGCGGTGGCGCAGGGCAGGAGTAGGTAAAAATGTGGGAAAAGTCATTTTACGGCGAAAGGAGAAGCAATTATTGTTATATCTGTTATTGCTATTTCTTCACGCACTATGCAATTTATTTATGTATGGAGATAATCGATGTTCGTGCTTTTGTATTATGGCCACGAGAATATAGTTATTTAACAATATGTTGAGTCATGATTTATGTATTTTTGAACAAGAGGATTTTCGACAATTAATCAGTAAAAAAATTTCACAGTTTACGGCAATTAATCAGTAAAAAGGAGTTTTGCACGCACTTAATTTGATTATGCGCAGCCTTTTATAGAATTCCCACGGGGTCAGAGAAATAAGTAAAATTTCGGATAATTTAATTTCACTTACTGGCAGCTGAACACGGCGATTAAGATGATTGCTGGTCTCATCCTGGCTTCCTTCCTGTCCTTCCTGCCTTTCCTGTCTAGAGGTAGCTGGAGTGATTGAAACCACGCGGTTCGCAATACTTATTTCACACGAAAACCCCACACCTAGCACCAATTTGTTACGTGTGAAGCGGTGTCTTTGGTTTTCGAGCCTTTCTGAGTTACGCACCCAGAATGGTTGATTTCCCGTGAAATAAGGAGACAAGAAGCAGGAAGTATAATTCAACTTATGGTATTTTATTCAATACTCAAATCCGCGAGAGAGAGCGAGAGAGAGAGAGAGGTCCTAATAGTGTGTGTGATTGTTCGTGCGCGACGCGGATGAATCGTCGTGGTCGTAGCTTCCTCGTGGGTTGATTGCTGAAGAGTCCATTGTCGTTCTACCTCGTTCTGGAGTCGTCGTGTCGTGTAGACCTCTCTCATAGGTTCCCCGTGGCTTTTTTTCCAATTAATCATAGGTCGGGATCGGCTGCACGTGGAGCTTCGTTCTTCCCCTACAGTGCCGATTTCGGTCCTTTTGTACGATTAGACCGAATCCAGTTTCTTTGCACAACAGTCGCAGCGCCGTGCCGGATGTTCTCGACGCTTTCAGTGCTGAATCGCAGTTTTATTAGTAACACCGAACTCGCGTGTGGAATGCTGTCACACGTAACAATAGTTTTTCATAGTTTTTTCATAACTTTTAATAGATTTTTATAACTGTTATTAGTTTTTTATACTTTAGCATAATTATTCTTAATTTTCTTGGATATCATATTTTTATGAATCAAAAAAGAAATATTTTTTAAAATTATTGTTTACTGTTATTGTTTTTTTAAATAGTGTTTTTGAGAAGTCATAGCCCGTTCTTTTCCTAGTGTCTTAAGGTGGCTCCGGCGATTTTTAAAACCTATAAATATTACAGAAGAAAAATCCGTATCGAAAGCTGAAATCTTAAGCTTTTAATTGGTGTGTGTCCCAGTTGGGCTCACCAAGCAAATAAAAGATAACAAAAATGGTGAAAATCGTACTTCCAACAGAGGCTCTTATGGGAGAAGTGCAATACAATGTTTTCATTTCCCTTAAATGAACTAAAAATCTATAATTTCTTTGAAAATAAAGTTGTAAATAATAGATCATTATCTATAGATTACAATAGTATGTTGAAAAATAATGATCACCATTGAACATTTTTAAGAAAACTTCATGTATTAGATGAAAAAATTACGTTTCCTGTATACACGGTGTCCCATTTTAAACAAACCACGCAAATATCTCGAAAAGTAAGGGAGATGGAAAAAACTTTTAAGACAAAAGTTGTAGGGTTTCAAGGGGGACATCCAATGGTGACCTCAGTTTGAGGTCAATGATCAAGGTCATTTGAAGGTCAAATCGATTTTTTCAAATATCAACCCCCACTTTTGACCTCGTAAATGGAAAGAGCGGAAAATTTTACGTTACAATATATTACAATCAGTCACTTTGAAGAGTTTATTTTGTTTTTTTTCCCTGATTGTACAATGTATGACGTTGTATTTAGCTATGATCTCGATTAAATCACTAGAGTATTATTAGTGACTTTAACTAAACAAACGGTCACTATTTCCACTACTTTCTTACCAATAGCGGCACTCTGCCGCGGCTAAAGACTCCGCTCTCGAACAGGGGGGTCAAAACCCCAGCAACAACAATCCTC
>JAPYZP010009274.1:0-12383 GCA_030522985.1 Torymus sinensis
TGTTACCCGTGCAAGTTATTGAGTAATTTGAAAATTTTGTTCAAACTTTGTGTTTACATCTATTTTTGAGAAATAAACTTAAAATGTGTGTGCCTATTAATAATAAATACGATACATTGTTGACTTGGATTCTTGCCGTGAGCAAGGTATCGTTTGTCACATTTTGAATAAATATCAGTCAGTTTTATGTTTTTCCCAAGCACCATCGAACCACAATAACGCAGAAAAGAGGAAAGAGATATCATTAAACAAAGAAGAGAGACACATACAGTAGGCAAAAAAAGTAGAAGAGGAAAGAAAAAGGAAGAGCCTTAGTGGAAATGGAAAATGTATATAAATATAAGTAAGTGTATATAAATGTTGTAATTGGAACACACATTAACATTTATGGACGGTTTTGCAGAAACAAAAATTTTTAATGCAACTATTCAAATTGTAAGGGAAAATATATAAATACAAATAAGTGTAAATTTCTGTAAAAAATTTTGGAATTTACTTAATTATAATTTAAAGCATTTGGCTCAGTTGTCAATTAGAAATAAAATAAAACTATGCTAGAATCTTGTGCCGGCAGTCTCTGTACCCATGTAAAAGGTACATGCTGCTAGAAGAATGCAGTAAGATAGTTGGGCTTGGCAACCGTGTAATTCTATATAAGAGTGGGGCAACAAAGTATAACCGGCGAGAGTGGATTGAGCCTAGGCATCTTTGGTAGGGTTAACTTACTATCTAATGTCACATCGAGACTCGTTACCTCACCACTGAAAGGGACCAGCACTCCACTCTGCATCACAATACCCTCCAAGATATCATCTTTGCTGTAGTGGAGATATTTTTGGATGTCATATCCGTAGGAAACGTGTTTGATTGGACATCCATCCTGTACATTCTGTAGGTTACTCATGTAGAGGCCAAATAGCAGGGGACCCAGAATGGAGCCCTGCGGAGCACCAAGATTGGTTTCCAACCAGTCTCAATTTTCACTGTTATTCGTCACAAGCCATTTGAGTTCGACCTTGTAGATATGATTAACCACAGGAGCACCATTCTACAGAAACCCAGCTGACGGAGTTTGCGCAGTAGCTTTGCTGGAGAAAAGTGTCAAAAGTCTTACTGAAGTCAAATAGTAGAAGCCACGTGAGTTTTTATTATCTTCGGCTATGCAAACCTCTTTAGTTAGTTTCAGTAATGCTGTCTGTGTACTATGAAATCTATGAAATCCAACCTGACGGGGGTCAAGTAAATTATTTTTATTTAGATTTTCCGTGACTTGGGTGTGAGCAATCTTCTCGTGAACCTCGAGGACAAAAGTCCGATGCTGTTGTTAGAATTGTTTTCTTCTTAATTGCGATAATCTGGGCCTACTTCCAAGACGTCGAGAAGATGCCCTTTGCGAAAGAGGAATTAAATATTCTGGCGAGGTGTATAATATCATTATTGATCAAAATTTTTATTTTTTAGGTGAATGAAACAAAAAAATTTTAACTGTAGTACCCCCTTAACACGGGAGTGCCACAAGGTTCTGGCTTTGGCCCACTTCTTTTCTCTTTATATCAAAATGACATAAATCTCTACCTTGATCCTAACATCCTTTATGCAGAAGATGATGATCATCTGAATGATCTAGACCCTCTAATTGAAAAAATAAGCAACAATGCCAATCGTATAGCTAGTTGGGCCACAACCATCTTAGGTTAAATGTTGGGAAAACAAAAGTCATGGTCCATGGCAGCTCCTACATCATCAAAGAATTTCCCTCTGGCTTCAGACATAGTGATTGGCGATACGAGGGAAAATTCTCCCCATTTACACGGAACCTTGGACTGGTGCTTGACGAGAAACTATGCTGGAAGGAACATGTCAATGAGGTCTGTGAAAGAGCCAATACTCTAATGTATCGATTTCATCACCTAAGAACTAGCAAATTGATCACAGACTCTACTTTGCTGCCACTATGTTTTATGAAATGAGTTAGAGTGGACAGCCTATCTGGCCAATTTCTTTCTCTGTAGGGTCAGTGACATACCTTCCAGGAGTGATGTAAAGCCGCTAATTATGTAAGGGTCCCTCACTGTGTTGGCGATACGCGCGCTCGACTGTTACCCCTGTCAGCGCACAGCAGCCTCCCAGCAGCGCCGTAGACTGTGCCGGCCGTGTCCTGCGTAGTGACAACTATCACGCTGCTTGATGTGGACCATTGTCACCGTGTATTCCAGTGACTACCTCGGAGAGAAAGTTAAGTGACGAAATTTCGAATTACGGAGGTATTAAAATATAGTATATAAAGAAGTTTTCTATAAATTTTTAGCTCTTCATATCCAATAGAAAAAGAAATATGCAATTTCGAAGTTGTGCGTTGAAAATATGGCTTTTGGTTTTCAGCGATATTTCTGTCTAAATATTTCGCTCATGGTATTGTATTCGTTTGTTGAAAATTCCTTTCGTCACACTAGAATTTTCTTACTCGAATTCTAGTGCAAATATTGACCGAGCTGGTTACATCTGCTTGAGTCGTCATAATTTTGCTAAGTTCAGGGTATTAGGGATTGAAGTGGAGTTTGGCAAATTTCTTACTCTGAGAGGCGACAGTAGTCGTGTTTTAGGTTCGTCGAAATTCTGGAATTTATTGCCTCATAGCTCCTGCTTACTCGGCTGGTGTAACATAAAATTTGTATTTCTATGGTTTGCTTTTGCTTGAATTGCTTGATTTATGGCATAATATCTCGAATGGTTTTAATTGTAGTTTAAACTAGTTAATTAATTTAGCTTTTTAGTTGTATGTCAATGAGCACACAGATTTAGTGAGCAGAGGCTAATCGAGATCAGGCGTCGACAACGGTTAGTTGCAGTTATAGTTTTCCGTTCGTCGAGGTGCTCCGTGGAGATATGATGTAGGCTGCTCCAGAGGTTGGAAAGCAAGCGTTGCAGCTCGCCATCAATGAGAGGAAAAATGGCGAAGTTTTTTTGAGGGGCGATCAGCTCAGATTGAATACCGAGACTTAAGCGTTAATGGATGCGCAGGTATTTGGGGTCGTCATTCAGAGGTACGGCGTATGCTCAACCATTCGTACCTCCTAGCTTAGAAGCTTTAGCAAATAGTGTAGGCAACACTTCGAGTAATAATGGTAAGCTTGTTACCGCTCGACCTAAGTTGTTACCTCAGAGGGGGTCATCGGAGATGTCAGTCTGCCGCGGTCTCATCAATTCAAGTTAGAGTCAATAAATCGGTCTTCTCAGAGTATCAACGGGGAGGTCAATTTGCCGCAATCTAATGATGTCAATTCACAAGCAGATATAGTAATAGTTGAAAGTATGAGGTTTAGTCAGCTGTCAGCTTCAGTCGCATCCTTGTCCGGAAGTTTATGTAGAGTAAGCCAAGAGTTCATTCAGGTTCAAACGATCAGTCAATTCGTTACAGGTTTTTCAGACGGGTTGCAAAGTTTAGATAAAAAAATTTTGAGCAATTTTAAAATTTTTACGAGAACAGTTGACCTGAAACACATATTTTATATGTATTTATCTACATAAATAATAAAAACTACAAGCCGAGATGCGTTCTTCGTTGTCCGCGCGGCGAGATATGCACTTCTTCATCCGGCGGCGAGATACGCCCTTCTTCATCCACGCGGCGAGATGCGCCCTTGTTCCACATAGCCGTCGATATGAGTTTAAGAATCTTCAAAGGCCCCTCAATTTCCTCCCCCCCCCGCCCCCCCCCCCCCCCCCCCCTTAAATTCTCCAGCAGATTTCTCCATCGGTTAATTATAGTTACGAACATCGGATGGTACTTGACTACATAGCTCCGGCATTAGACTATAATGTACGGTCAAAGAAGATAATATCGAAAGCGTAGGGATATCGAAAGAGGGATAGAGACAGACATAAATACATAAACTGAGAGATAGATGGAGAACCAGTGGAGACAGTGTGACACAACTAAACCGAGGGAGATCAGCAGTCAGAGACATCGACATAGAGACATAGAGACCGAGACAGGTTTACAAACAAAGACGGAGAGACAGAGATATAGAAACAGTGACGTTGAGGCAGAGACATAGAGACCTAGATGTAGTGACAGAAATAGAGACAGAGACCTAGAGACCGAGAAATAATAACCGAGACGTCAAGACAGAGAAATAGACACCGGGACGTCGAGACAGAAAAATAGAATCAAAGATGTAGAGACAGAGACGTAGAGAAAGAAATGTAAAGACAGATGGAGTGACAAGGTCATAGAGATAGAGACATAGAGATATAGGCGTAGAGACAGAGACGTAAATACAGAGGTATATAGACAGAAATGTAAGAACAGACACGTAGAGACAGAGGCGTAAAGAGAGAAACGTGGAGACAGAAACGTAGAGACATAAAGTAGCGACTGAGATATAGAAACAGAAAGTAGAGAAAAGGGTCTAGAGACAAAGACGTAGAGGCACAGAAATAGAGACATAGAAATAGATACAGAGACATCAAGACGGAGAAATAGATATGAAGATGTAGAGAAACGGGTCTAGAGACAAAGATGTAGAGGCAGAGAAATAGAGACATAGAAATAGATACAGAGACATCAAGACGGAGAAATAGATACGGAGATGTAGAGAACCGGGTCTAGAGACAAAGACGTAGAGGCAGAGAAACAGAGACATAGAAATAGATACAGAGACGTGAAGACGGAGAAATAGATACGGAGAAGGAATAAAATTAAAGGTCAGATAGAAACGTAGAAACAGAGACGTAAAGACAACGACGTAGAGACAGAGAAATAGAAACATAGATATCAAGACAGAGAAATAGGGACAGAGATGTAGAGATAGAAACGTAGAAGGTTCTCGTATGCTGTGACTGACGCCCGCGATGCATTTCACGGTATATATAATGCAGATTAATTAACTTATAGATCATATTGGAAATTCGATTCGTCTTTGTTGAGAAATTCTTCATTGCGGTTTATACGCGGTTAAACGGTAGCATTGTGAAATGCTGAATTGTAAAAATTGTACGCGTTGTCTTTCTGGAGGTCGATGGCTCGCTACGTCATAACGCCGCACGAACGAAATGCTGCGTCGTACAAAATTGCATTCTCGCTTTTATATGTCAGGAAATATCTGATAGAAATAAGTTTAAAAAATGAAATTCTAATTTCTGTAATACGTCTTCGAACGTAACAGTATTATCATTATTCAAAATGAATTATGAAAACATTTAATTATTATTCTTGACAATTTATTCCGACTGTTCAATATTGGCTCTTGCTAAACGTACGTCAGATGTAAAGTATATTAATTCAGAGTATAAATTCCAAAACACCTCGCTGTGATGTTTGTTTTGTTTTGATATAAATTATATTCCATTATATATGTATATACTTTGTGTACATAAATCTGACGTACAAATAGCAGAGGCGTTCAATATTTATGAAATTGTTATTCGATTTATAATTAATTTCTTATATTTAATATTATTTATAATTATTGTGACGAGGAGCTCGCGCAAGCGGAGCCCTCGTATATAGTCACGTAAATATCTCTCTCCGTCGGCCCGGCCAAAGTCAGCACACGAGCATATAGTATATACCGTGTGTACATGACTTTGTTTGAAGGGACACCGATAGCCGACTTGAAGAGAGAGAGAGAAGACAGCACATAGGAGAGAGGAAATATGAGAGGTGGGGAGTAAGGAGCTAGGAGCAGAGCGGAGCAAGAAGGCTCGCTCTCTTATCGCTCGACCAGCACCGCGAGCAGTCGCGCTTACCAGTCTCCGCGCTTTATATTACGCATCGTCCCACACCACGATGTCCAGCAGCCCGGCCTGCCTCTCGCAACGCCATCAGCCGCGTGCACAGGTTGTGCACGCAGAGAAGTCGCGGGGGGGGATAGCCACGAGGGGAAGAGTTCCCCAGCAGCAAGGGACGACCATGCCGCCGAGCCAGCACCGCCGAGCCAGCACCGCCGAGCCAGCATCGCCAGCCCAGGGCAACACCGGCAGCAGCAGCGGAAGCGTCGGCAGCGCAACTACGCAGCACACCATAGGCGAGTATCTCTCTCTCTCCCGCACTGAGTAATATCCGCGTACGGCCCCGTCTACGTAGTGTTCTCGTGACCAGCCGCTTCACAGCGAGGTGTATCTAGAGCTATAGCTCTAGCTACCGTATAGAGAACTTGTAACGAGTTGTGCAGGGACGAGAAAAGTACAAAGTTACATTATTTATTATTTCATTTGAAAAGTTATTAGAGTGATTTAAACGCAGCTTAGTTATGAAAATAGTCTTCGTGGTAGTCCTAGAATTAGACGTACTTTTGAAGTGGAAAAGGATTATCGGGAGAGGCAATAGATTTCAGTAATTGAAAGGCAAAGCCGATGCAGGAAATGTACTAATTCGTTAAATTCAACTGAAAGAAGTAGACAATGTAATAGAGAGAATGATGACGAGGAAAGAGAATCAGCTGCTTAAGAAGCTATCGATTATAGAATGGCTGCTAACGTAGGAACTGACTAAGAAATAACCTATCGTTTAGAGCAAATGATAAAAAAATATGATTTATTTGCCAAGTCATATGTAATGATGATGGAAGAAATTGAGCAACAACGTGAATTATTGGGTAATAATACGGAACCTGAATTTCAACTATTATTTAGTTTAATTATATAATTTGCAAAGAACAAATAAGGTTGCTGTGGTTTTTGCTACCACAGCCGATAATGACACTCATAAATTATATGTGACTGTCCGTAATAAGGCTACGCATGTATTGCAATTGGAATGTGTAAATGAATCTTGACATGAAGTTGCAAAAAAATCGACCCCGTAGATCTGGAGATAAAGGGATACACACACACGCACATACGCACGCTCATACACACCCACATGCACACGGACATGCACACACACACACATACATCCATAGAGACTTTTCTAAAATCATGTGATTCAAACTTCTAACAACTCTAATCTTGTTTCAAGATTTATCGTAACTTAAAGATGTTCACCCGTTAAAACTGATGGGAGAAAATTTATATAATGGATATGATAGTTCTAATGTAAAAAACGTTATTCTTATACAATTCTAAGAGATTTGACAATGTATAAAAAAAATTTAATAATTGCAAATTTGGAATGATGCTAGTGTAAGTATTGCTTATGAAAGAAGTACAACAATTTATTCTAGAAATCTTTATTTTTGATCTGATTTTAATGGCATAGCGTATTATCTTTTTCCTTTCATTGGAGGTATGGGCTGAACCTCGCCGGTTTTGCTTCTTACCTTTGCGAAGACTGCCGCTGTTGAGGTCGCGCTTCGGGGCGGCTTTCTCGTACTCTGTTGCAGCGAGTATTCTTTCGCACCTGTAAATGAGCGCGAAGTCCCGATAAATCAATCCTCGTTAATTCTCGTCCGCGGGACAGGTCATACAGGTCATACAGCACGGGTAATTAAGCACAGAAACTAGAGAGTGATAAATAGCGTTTATTTGCCGAATAAAAAAAACAATTACACAAACAGATAATGCCGCGCAGGTCGAACGCTGTCGTCTATCACGCGGTTAACCCATAGTCCACGGCTGATGTGTTCGCACGAAGTATACTATTATAAGGTTTGGAGGATACCCTCCATCTTCACTACCCCCGTCTTAGTAAGGGGACCTCCGGATGGTACTTCTGATTCGGGCAATACTGGAAGAATCCCGGATGCCTGCAGTAATAACACCTGCGGACACGGTCTTCTGCCGGGAGTGCGACCTCCGCGGCCTGGCTACGCGCCGCTACTTCCTCGGCGTGTGCCTGTGCCAGCCGCCGATGGTACTCTTGCACGCATCTCTCCAGGGTAGTGATCTGGAAGGGGCGGCCGGGCCAACATTTCCTGCATGGCCTCCAGGCCTTGCCTCACGAAAGGCGGGTCGGTTTGAACGGCATGCTCGACGCGTTTGGTCTCCGGCATGGGGATAGCCTTGCTCGGTGACGCAGCGGGGAGGGAATCTCCTGCCCCAGCCACCTGAGCTACCCCGATAGCGGCTGGGATACTCCCCACCCGTCGTCACTGTCCCATTCCTCGACTACCGAAGAGGAGGCGCTTATCCGTTCCCTCTCTTCACGTCGGAGCCGCTGGGCGGGATGTCAGCCGCGGCGAGCAACTGGCCCGTCAACTCGTCTACTTAAGGGCCCAACTGAAGGTTGATGATGGCCGCCGTCATCCAATTAAGCTCCTCCAGCTCGACGGCGAAAACTGAAATTAATGAAGGAAAGGATCAAGATCAATGGAGAGGCTCGGCCCCCTTATTGGCCCGTGTTCGCCACGGAGATAGCGAAAATATATTTGGTATGCCCGTGTTGTTGCGCGAACCTTTCGGACGGCCTCTTGGCCTGGACGTCACTTTCCACCCTGGATCGTTCGTCGCCGGCTACGCGGCGCTCCCTTTTGGCTGTGCAGAGAGTGCAGTCGCTTGCGGCCTCCCTTTTCCCCGTGCAGGGTGGGCCGCCTCGTTCCCTACGGCAGGCGCTTCAGCATCGCTCGCGTCACTGGTGATTGGCGGGTTGCTCATCGAGCTTACGTGTGGCTTATCCTCTTCGTCCATTCAAGAAATGGCGTCCGGCATATAATTCAGGACTTCTTTCCTGTACTCAATTTCGAAATCCTCAGCTTGAAGCTCCAACGTCCATCTGGCTAACCGTCCGGTGGGATTTTTCATTGTCTTGAGCTACTGCAAGCTGCTGTGGTCAGTAACGACTCGATAATGGTACCGTTCTACGTAGAGCCTGAACTTGCGAACGGCCCATACGATAGCCAAATATTCCTGCTCTGTTACAGAGTAATTCTTTTCGGCCGATGACAGCGTTCGGCTCGCGAACTCCAACACTTGCTCTTCTCCTTCGACTATCTGTAAGAGGACGGCAATCCCAGTGTCACTGGCATCTGTTTGTATGAAGAATTGGCCATCCCTCTCGGGGCTGTGTAACGTTGGAGCAAAGGCTATCGCAGATTTACGGCTCTATAACGCACGCTCTTGTTCTTCCAGCCATTCGATCTTCTGGTCCTTCTTGGTCAACTGAGTTAGGGTTTCCGCCGTCTTAGCGAAATCTTCGATGAATTTCCGATACCAAGTAGCCATGCCTATGAAATGCCGCAGCTGCTTCAAATTCTTTGGTTTGGGATACTTCATAATCGGTTAGACTTCGACGGATCAGGTTTGATCCCATCGCGGTTAACCAGCAGTCCGAGATACCTCACCTTCGGCTAGGCGAACACCCACTTCTGTCTATTGACTGTCATGCCGCGTCCATCTCTGACGCCACGATCACGTCATCCAAATAGGAGAAAGCGAAGGGTTCAAGCTCGTGGCCAATTATTGTGTTTATCACTCGCTGGAATGTCGCCACAGTGTTCATAAAGCCAAAGGTCATCCTCTTAAACTGGAATAAGCCGAGACATCTTTAGCGGGATCTGATCGTATGTGCTTTTGAGATCTATTGTTGAGATGTACCTCGCCCGTCGAATCCTGATGGATGTCTCGGATGTAAGGAGTCGGAAACGCATCGGCTCGCGTCACCGCGATTAATTTCCTATAATCGACGCACATCCGATAGACGTCCTTCTTCTTCTTAACCATCACGATAGGGCTAGCCTAAGGACTGTTTGATGGCTCGATGATGCCTTGCTCCAACAGTTCCCTCACCTGCCTATCGGAGACAGGCTTCGCGGACCCGACGTCGATCTCATGTTCTACCTTCAGCTTCGTGGATCTCAGTCGCTTCGCCGGATTCTGTAGAATTCTTTTGAGGATATCCTGTAACTCTTCACGTTGGCTTTCCGACGTATCCGCAATCCACACCGCCGACAGCGTCGCTGTTCTGGCGTCTACACTGGTCACCTCTAACTGTATATACTTTTCCGTTTTTTCTATATACAGCCGGTATTCTGTCCGATCGAGGATAGCCTGGAACGCCCGGATAAAATAGCTTCGACGTAACAGTCGTCTGCTAGACTCAGAGCAATGGCCGAACTTTCTTCGTCGCGGCACCCACCGTTATCGGCAGTAATACACGGCATCTTAGCCTGCCCTGCGTGCGCAGGGACTACCTTCTTCAGCGCTGTTGCAATCTGCAACCCTGTCGGACCTATCACCGTGCAGGAGGGCCTGGGTCGTATGCTAAACTCTCCGACCCCTATCTGCAGCCACCGCCACGTTTCCAATTCTAACGGGGTTTTGACCGGATTCTCCCCCTCTTCTGAGGGTGAACTGTCCTCTACCTCAGCCAGAGTCATCGCCAAAATGGCTACCGCGCCTTCCGCTCCCCGTTGGCCTTTCACTGTTGGCAACGTTCTCTTCTCCTCATCCTTCTCTTCTTCCTTTCTTTCCGAAGAACTCTTCACTGCTTCCGCGTCGGCGGGAGGGGTTTGATGAGCTTCAGCACCCCCTTCTAGCTGTATCTTCAGGGCCGCTTCTTCTGAAACGGGCCGGTCCTGCCTAAGTGCTCCCGGTGGCTTTTCCCGAACAGTCGGGGCAATATCGCTGCATGAAGCCGAGACGGCCGCAGCACGTACACATCAGCGATTGAGTCGGTCAAACCTCGGCCTGCTATTACTCCCGTATCCTCGGTTAGCCGGACTCCCATTCGTTTCTGTCCCTTTATGCACGCCTTCATCTCCTTCCTTCTGGTTCACTGGCTTCTGCTGATCCGATCTGCCATACGACGGGAAATCGTTCCTCCGCCTATCGAGATTAATCTCTCCCCTCTTCGGTTCTGAAGACTTCGCGTGTGACAGCAACGTTTTCATTTGCTCTTCCAAAGGTTTAATCGCCTGTTCGAGTCTATCTTCCCTCTTTCGATGCTCGGTCGCGGGAGCCACCGCACTGACACTTGTCTTAGCAGGTTTGTTGTCGCTCTTTTTTCCCTTGTACGCCATCTCTGGCAGTAATGAAGCCTCTGGCGAAGATTGCGGGCGATATGTCTTCTCGCACTCCATCGTCTGCTCTATCTCGTTCTGTGGCAGCAGATTCCTATGCAGTAAGTCTAGCGGCTGACTTTGGTTCGGTCTAGACACCTGTTTCTTCATGAGGGCAGACAGGCACGCTATGTAGTCACGCGTGGGCTCGTCTGTGACTTGCGTCCGAGCATTCACTTCCGAGGCAAACCTTTGTTAGTATTGGCGGCTGGTACGTCCCACGTGCCCCATTTATCTCGTTTGGTTTGTTCCTCGTCCGCCAACTGTGAGAATTGTCGGCAGTCTTCGAGTCGCGTCAAGAAAGCGTCGATACTCTGGCTTTTCTCGCCTGGCGACCTGCCCGATGTCACACTTGCCTTGCAGTGTGGTGGATTGTGTCCAACTTGGCCTTGTGTCGTTGAGCGACGGTGCTTGCTGCCTGTTATCGATACTATCGGGATCCCCCCCCCCCCAGCCGCTGCACGCCACGTGTGCTTGCGGCTGTTGTTGAGAAGCAGGCTGCCAAATGGAGTAATGTTAGTTATGTCTGCTGGGTTGTAACGATTCATTGTAAAGGGATCCTGGATACCAACATGTCTTTGCCCTTCTATGTACATACATGCGCTTGGTGGTGGTCGTTCTGCGATATTTTGTTTGAGTCTTTCCGCTACTTCTTCGGCCATTGCGTCTACTTCTCCCGTTAAATAGCATACATCGCCGATTAATTTTGATACTACCGTAGCAAAATTTTGGGGTACCGATCCTGTCGTTTGCAATTCTACTCTCAAAAAAAAAATCAGTCAAATT
This sequence comes from Torymus sinensis, assembly GCA_030522985.1. Taxonomy (NCBI): domain Eukaryota; kingdom Metazoa; phylum Arthropoda; class Insecta; order Hymenoptera; family Torymidae; genus Torymus; species Torymus sinensis. The sequence continues at coordinate 11,724 of JAPYZP010009274.1, forward strand.
TCACTGAAAAGCAGTGCAGATTCACTTTTCCGATAAGTGAAAATCAGGTAACTGCGAAATAGTGAAAATTCATTCACTTTTCGAATCAGTGAATATATATCCTGTGATAAAGCAGTGAAAAATCTGATAAATTAGTTAAAAATCACTGATAAATTAGTTAAAATCACTGATAAATTAGTGAAATATCACTTGTAGATCAGTGATCACTTGAAAATAGCTAGAAAATCAGTGAAAATAGCTAGAATCTCAGTGAAGAATAGCTAGAAAATCAGTGAAAATAGCTAGAAAATCAGTGAAGAATAGCTACAAAATCAGTAAAAAAAAAGCTAGAAAATCAGTAAAAAACTATTGATATAAAATCTGAAATCACTGTAAAAATAGTTTTTAATCACTGCAGTTACTAGTGAAACATACTTTTACGAGTTTTAAAGAATTTATGACTTAAATTCTAAGATTGATCCTATCATAAACGTAATTAAATCATTTTATTCATTATGAATAATTATACTACTATACATCAATATCAAAATAATATGTTTTACTATTTATCGCTGTATGATATCTCGCTACTAACAATATCACTCCGTGACGTGTTTAGCCTCGTTTGGTGGATAACTAAAATTCAATATGGTTTTTTTTAATCTTAATATTTAAACTAGT
>JAPYZP010009281.1:0-10715 GCA_030522985.1 Torymus sinensis
AAAAATACGCGGAAGCCCTGCAAGCGGGATATCAAGATAGAACGACACTATTGTACAATCAGTAAATAAATAAAAAGCGCTTCGAGGGGAATTTGCCGCTAATTATCCGCAGTTGATCTGTAAAGGTCCGAAATTAGCCGCGCTTTATTTATAAAAAAATTACTTAACTCACTGCTAGCAAAATATAAAGATAGCAGAACACTATTGTAAACTCAATGAATAAGTGAAAAGTAATTCAGGGTGAATTTGCCGCTAATTATCTGTAGTTGATCGGTTACGGTCCGAAATTATCCGCACTTTTTTTATAAAAAATATTCGGAAGCCCTGCAAGCAAGATATCAAGATAGAACGACACTAATGTAAAATCAGTAAATAAATAAAACCTTTTCTAGGGGAATTTGCCGCTAACTATCCGCAGTTGATCTGAAAAAGTCCGAAATTGGCCGCGCTATTTTATAAAAAATACCCGAGGGCACTACTAGCAAAATATTAAGATAGCAGGACACTATTGCAAACTCCATGAATAAATAAAAAGTAATTCAGTGGGAATTTGCCGCTAATTATCCGTAGTTGACCTGTTACGGTCCGAAATTAGCCGCACTGTTTTATATCAATATAGAACTATATATGGTTACATATACTTATATAAGGTCAAAATCAATATATAACCATATATGATTATATATAAATTATATATAATTATATATAATTTATACTAAAATCATATATAATTATATATAATTTATCCTTAAATCATATATAATTATATATAACTTTTTTTTTACTCGGAAATGGGTGCCCAAAAACAAGAGTAACAGTAAAATCTTGGGATTGAAGCCCCGAAAAGGCGTTTTTTTCAAATTATCCAACTTAAGGTCATTTTTTCAAGGTCATAAATCAAGATCTATTTAGCTTCCAAATGCGACCTGAATCATCTTTTTAGATCTTTTCGTTCAAAACTTATTTGATTTTCGGACGAATTTCATGACAATGTTACACTGTGCACCACGAGTAGCACCGCGAGGGGCGCGAGCGCGCTGAAATATAAATACCTTAATTCTTCAACACATATAATTCTCGTTCTTTTTATCTGTTCCTTTTTTCGTGTTGAGGGCAACCCATGTAATTCTTCTTCCTTTTATCTGTTCTTTTTTCGTGTTAGGGGGCTTAAGACGCGTATGTCATAATGTTTCCTTTTTCTGACACCATATTTCATTTGTAGCGTGAAATCAGAGACATTTTCGCTTGTTTTTTTAAGTTTTCTGATTCCAAACAACATAAAATGAATCAAATGGACCGCTTTGTGTCAAATCTGATTTTAACAGTCGAGACCGCGCATCTCACATGTGAGGGGTACGTCATGATGAGCATGCGTACTGTGATAGCCTAGTATCACTCAGAGAGAGAATGAGAGAGAGCAACTAGCATTTCCACTACTTTGCATGAGCGCGCGAGCAGGGGAACAAAATACGGCATCTCCGCGGGTTCCGTACACTAAGCTTCTTTAGCTAGAACTTCCTTCTCCTTGACACTCTTTTTTCCCTTCTCCATGCGTCCCCCCGAGTACACAAATATCTAGGTTTGAAATCGGAGCATGATCATGATCACGACTAACGTTATCGGGCCCCGATCAGGACCATAATCATGGCCCGATCATGGTTGTCACGCTTTTCTGGCCAAATGCTTGACTAGTGGCACATTATTTATCTGAGAACGATAATTTGCGAAATTATTTCTATGTGAATAGGCTATAGAAATATTTAATTATATTCATTAACATTCAATTCAAACTTTTGACTCTTACTGTTACTCTCATGTAACATAATATTAAAAATGTGAAAAATTATAGTATCTAATTTTTCAATTTATAAGAAAAATTAATTTAATATCTTCCAGTAATTTTTTTTAATCGAAAATGAAACCAAAAATCACAAATCTTTTTTTTTTTTAATTTCAAGTATTTATTTGGGCGTTAAAGAGATAATAAATTTTCGAACAATAAAATTGAAATTATTTCACATATTTTATTTTGAATTTCTTCGTCCACCCCAATCTTGAGCTTGAGCAGGGTCAGCGTAGGCATTAATGGTACATTCTCAAAACATTTTAAATTAGATTATTTAAATTGCTACATTTATCATAATGCTTTGTAACGAGCTAAATCTTGTCCTCGGCACGCTTTATCTCAAAGATGAACGGCGCAGCAATTCAACTCTGAGCAAGAACTGGATCGTGCCAACCCTCGTCGATCAGCCGTCCGTCAGCTCTGTGCTGCTGCTCGCCTTCGGCTGCTTTCAACAGCAGCCGCGCTTACCTGATAGGCTCGCGCCGTCTCGGATGGTGCGCCCGCGCTCGCTAAGTACACGGGCACTCGGCTTTGCACGCGTACACGCGAAAGCGGCCCGCGCCCGATCGGCTCTGCCGCGCGCGTGGGCTGGCCTCGCTCGCTCGCCCGTGTCTGCTTCCCGGACGTTCGTCGTCCGTCGGAAAAGCGCGAATAATGTAACACCCGCTGCGCTAACCGTCCACGTGCGGTTGAACGTCCTGCCGATTCAGCTCCTGGTTATCTACAGATAAGAAGACGAAAGAAAACGGCAGCAGCCACTTAATATACTCTCGCCAGTCCTTTTCGGGTCCTCGAGCTGTAACGACGTACTATAATAAAGAAATACCTTTATCTATTGATTGTATGTGAGTTTGTCTTGTTTATTTCATTCCCCGTGAATCGAAATCTACCCACAATCATCCTCTTACTAACTGACGCTGCGGAGAGGATACGACGAGACTGCCAACTTCGGATTCCTCTCTAACTTCAAGACGAGAACCTTCACCAAGGAGGCAGCCAGTTTTTCCCCACTGTCGCAGTATCTACACGTCAAACTCGAGTCCCACCTACTTGGCATTGACTCACCAAGAAATCATCAAAAATATTTCATCTGTAAGTCTATGGAATTTCCTTTATCTTTCCAACTGTTTAACCTTTCCTACGATTGACCTTAAACGTTTCGCGAAAGAATAAATTATATAATTTATATAATGGCGAATAATCAAGGCCAAGAGCAAGCTCTAGCTCCTCAGATTACGGTAGAACAATTTAAACTGCGTTTATCTATTTGGCGCGAAGCTATTCCCACGTACGAAGCCGGTACTAGACTTCTATTGCATTTTATTCAACAATGTGACAAATTAGTTCAAATTTTATATACAGCTGATCCGTTCGTCAATGAATCTCTGTACGCACTTCTAAAATCGAAATTACGCGGGGAACCGTTAGATTTAATTGTAGTAAATAATCCGGAAATCTGGACCTAATGTAAAAGATTTTTAGTCAATTGATATATAGTGGTGCGAGTTCAGAAGATATATTATTTAATAAACTGAGTGTTTGTTACCAAATAGCGAATCAATTGTTTGAAAATTACGCAGACGAAATAAAATTACGATTAAGTAGATTAAAAGAACACATTCAGTTAAAGAATGAAGACAGGCAGTTGGTTAATATAAAAATTATATTTTATGAAAACGTCGCTAAAACACGTTTATTAACGGAATAAAGGAACCGTATCATTCATTCTTAACGTACTTTCAGTTCAACGATATTGAAGATTGTCTAAATAAATGTAGGAGACACGATAATTATGCACAGCAAGTTAATTTGTTTTATATATGAGGAACGCGAAAGAAAACCGAAAGCGATTTTATTCAACGCACCGAGTACCTCGAAAGCTACAATTCCATTTCAACCGCGACCTGCTATAGCGCAAGCTCCATTTAGGCCTGCATTGACTAATTTCGGAAATAATAATCTTGGAAACAATAATTTTGGAAATAACCATTTTGGAACCAGCAATTTTGGAAACAACAATTTTGGCAACAGTTTTAGGCTAAATAATAACAATAGTAATCGAGAAACGCGTCAAAATTTCCAACCAACGCCTATGTCTATAAGTACGAGAAATACCAATCGACCCGGTGGTAACCAAAGAAATAGACCAAATAATTCACAGAATAACTCTGTGCCTCAGACGTTTTCAGAAATACAGGACCCCCAAACTTTGCCTCAGAAGAACTTCCTCACCAAGAAGCTCAACAAAATTTCGTAGAACAAGAGTACGAGTGTCAAGACGAACAGCCTGAAGATCTAGTAGATGAAACAGCTGAATTTGATAATACCGAAAATGTTTAGTTGGACCCCAATACACCGGAAGAGAAATAATAAATCTTAATAACATCGGAAATTCACCAGAGTTGCCGCATATAATCACGCTCAGCCCGCCGTTAAAAATTTTAATAGATTCTGGAGCATAGTCTTCAATTATGAACCCGAGTATAGCATATAAACTGTTTCCAAATTATATTTTTTCACACAATTTCGAATCTCATCTCTACACAAGGTGACCAAAGGAACACATGCATTAACCTTTCCTATTATACAACAATTATGCGACGAAATGCCAATAACATTTTTACTTGCACCCAGGCATTCGACTTATGATTGCTTGATTGGCCACAAAGATCTTCAAAATTTGGAATCGAATATCGATTATAAAAATCAAATATTTAGCACAAGTAGGTTCGAGATTAATTACTTGAAAAATATCCCAGGCAAGAGCAAAGGCGTGAAATTGAATCATCATCATCAGGAGTCGGCTTCTCAGATAAGAACGAGCCATATGAACAGCAGGGAGAAGGATAAGGTTACATCACTATGCCGCAAGTACAGTGACTGCTTTTACGACGAGGAGGAAAAATTATCAGCTACGACAGCAGTCACATTAATAAGACAAAAAACGAAGATCCCATATACGTAAAGAGTTTTCGATATCCATACGCTTTGAAAGAAGAAATTCAAAGTCAAGTAAAAAAATTACTTAAAGATGGAATAATTCGACCAAGCGATTCACCTTATTCGTCACCCGTGTGGGAAAAAACTATCAAAAATTATTATCGCGATATTATCGAAAAAGCTAGACGCGAGTGGAAAAAAGAAATTGTGCATGGTGAATGACTACAGAAAGCTGAACGACAAAACTATTGAGGACAAGTATCCGCTTCCTCGTATGGATGAAATTTTAGAAAACCTAGGAAAATGTTCGTATTTTGCGACACTACATCTAGCTCAAGGATTTCACCCGGTAGAGAAAGATTCCATGAAAAAGACTGCTTTTACCGTCGAAAATGGTCACTACGAATACACCAGGATGCCGTTTGGCTTGAAAAATGTACCAGCAACATTTCAACGCATGATGGACAAAATTTTAATGAAATATCTTCATAAGTTCTATTTTGTACGCGGGGAGAAGTGCGGATTTTCCGGTGTTGAGGAGTGAGTTTTCGATGCGGGCCGCCCATGTCTAGCGCGGGAAATCTTAGTTCGAGAACTAGCTATTTTTCCGTGTTACACAGAAGCTTCCCCGCGGAAAATGTCATTTGCTGATGTATTTTGATTCGCTGAATCTGAATATGGCGGCTTTTTTGCAAGAAAATTAATAAAAATTGTTTAAGTAATGTTTATGGGTGGCGGACATCAAACGAACCAAAAGATGTTGGAAAAATTATTAATTTATTGCCGACGTTTCGGGAGCATTTATATACTCCCCTCTTCAGGGCATAATAAATAATAACAATCAGACATATTGGTCGGTCCTATTATGAAAGTACACATAACGGCTACACCACACAAACGAATTTTTCCCTCGTTCACTCATGTTGATGTCGGGACGTTCAAGTTTCGTCTCCGATACATCAACTATCACACAAATGGTAATTTTTCCAACATCTTTTGGATCGTTTGATATCCGCAAGTAGTATGGATAAAAAATTTTTAAAATTACACATGATTGTATCTAAAAAAACCTACTATCTTTAAAATGACAAAAACTTGATTATTTCGTTCATTTTTTCTTTGTGTATTTTTTGTCAGTTTCTGATAGAAAAGCATTTAATTTTCTTAAATGTATTATAAACTGTAAACAATATTATTATTATTAAGTCATATTAGTATAAAAGTAAAATAATAAAATAATAATTAAATTTAGGTAAGGGCTTCTTATAAAAATGATATGAACTATATTGTATAATTTGAAACTCAATGGTATCGTTTTGTGACCATTTTACACATCTGTTCTCGTAACGTGACCATCTAATAGTCAAAAATTGGACAGCAATTTACTATATTAATACTCCCTTTTAAATCTATGTACACGCATATATAGCTTGTCTGCTAATACCAGTGTAAACGCAGCTCATATAAACGTAACCATTAACCATGTAATTCCAGCAGAGTTTGTTGTCATGCACAGGTTTTCTCTTAGTGTTTTAATATTTGTAATTATTTGTAGATGAATCAAGAAGTAAAAATTGAATGTGAGTAAAAATAGCTTATATGTAAAGCTATTTCTGAAAAGTTTTTACAAGTTTAATAATAATACAAGTTGAATCTAAGCCTGCAGTGACAATTTAGTTGAAATTTGAAAAGTGCTTCAATTCAAGACAGAATTATACTATATGAAAATTAAATACAGATATTTAAACCACAAACATGAATTGTCAAGTTAAATGTATGAAGAAAAAAAACAATTGTAATTCTGATCGAATGAATCAAAATATCTGTTTTATAAGGAAGATGAAAGTGAGATTATCAAGTTTTTCTCAGTATAGGACATTATTCAATTATTCAGAAGAGTTGCACACTACAATAAGTATCAGGACGCATCTGTACATAAAAGAAATAATGCTTTTTAGCACACAAGTAATATATAAAAAAGGCTTGAATGCAAGATACATATATGGATAAGACGTATAATGAAGTGATCATGGAAAAAATGTTTTTATCAACTTTTATGTGTATACTTTTGGCCAGAATGATGTTAGTTAAGATTCAATTAGGCTTTCATGTTTCATATGACCTGCTGCATATTACACATTTATCTTAGTGTATAACTCGGTATGATGTTTAAAAGTTACTCAACAGTGGATGGATGAAAAATACAAAAGAAGGACAAATTGTTAGCAATAACTTTTAGTGGAACGGATGCTGCTAGAATAAGATTATATATGAACACATTGAACGATGGCTGTTGATTTTTCAAGTTTTGTGGTATTTATCTTTAAAGCCTTATTTCTGAAAACATTAAAATTTAAAATTTTCTCTGAGACCACATGATAGATTTTCATGGGCCAAAATGCAAATTGTTCCTAATACATGTGGTTATGGCCCAAAGAGTCCTAATTTTAAGGTATTTATGTATAAGTATTTTTTTCATGGCAAAAATCCTAAAAATTTAAAAAAATGGGAAAAATTATTGCAAGAAAATCAGTTTTTGTCATGACTAAAATACTTATACATACATACCTTAAAATTACAACTCCTTGGGCCATAACCACATGTATTAGGAACAATTTGCACTTTGGTCCATGAAAATCCAGCATATGGTCTCAAAGAAAAGTTACGTCAAACTTTTTTTCTTGAAAATGCTATAACTGGGGATAAAATGAGTTTAAGGACCTCTACCTTGGCTCACTTTATTCAAAATGAGTTATATTTATAATATATTTTCATTATTTTATTATAATAATATTTTTTATCATTTTTTTAGGTAATTTTGGCCAGAAAGGGTTACACTATAGGTGTAATACGGCCTTAAGTAAACGATGGAAAGATTTAAATCTCATTGAAGAGAATTTGCTTAAACGGCCGTTTTTTAAAAAAATCTTACATAATGTAATATAAAGAATGAAATTTTGGTTTCAAACGTCCAACAAGTAATGTATTAATCAAGAAATTCACTTATTAACGTTTGCAATTGAAAAATTTGTGAACATTATATATTTTGAAATGTTTAAAATACTCATGTAAATTAATGTAATAAATCCCTTTCAATTAAGATATAAACAGTAAAATTTCATTTATCCTCATAGAAATTTCAATTATACGTCTACAAAATTTTGGATTTATGAACTCGAAAAAATAGGAAAATAAATTTGTTGTATGATTAAATAGTGTGATTTTGTAGTAATCAGGGCTTGAAGATGTTTGTAGAATTAATAAAATATTTTCGAAGAAAAAACCAAACGGGACTCTTTCAATATAAAAAAAATTGAGAATTTAGAGCAATATTCTTTTGTGACAAAATTTGTGCTACAACTTATTAAACCAATTTTAAACCAAAGGGATAAATAGGAAGGAAATGGTGGCGAGTAGAAGTGAGAAAAACTATTAAATCATAAATGTAGAAAAAATTCGAAAAATTACATCTTTATTGATTTGCATTTTTGGAATATGGTCAACAGGTCCTTTTATTTACAAAATGAGCTAAATTTTTATAAAAAGAATGGTCCTTGTCAAAAATGATTTTTTTTAAATTTGTTTAAATAATTAAATTTTCAACAATTTTTATTATTTTTCTTGCAAAAAGGCCATCATATTCACATTCAGCGAATCAAAATACATAAACAAATGAAGCTTTCCGTGGGGAAGTTTATGTGTAACACGCAAAAATAGCCAGTTCTCGAACTAAGATTGCCCCCGCTAGACATGGGCGGCCCGTAGCGAAAACTTACTGCTCAACACGGGAAAATTCCGTGCGTCGCAGTGCGGGACGAGCTGCGCGCAGGGTCCTACTGCATGTGCAACAGCCTGCTTTCCCCTACCACTCGCACCGTAGTGCGGGCTGCTGACAACGTCGCATGTCCTGTGCACTTCTCCTCGTGTATACTTGAATGACATCGTGATCTTTTCGAAATCACTTCAAGAACACCTGCAACAGATAAAACTTGTTCTTGACGAACTCAGAGAATATGAAATGAAAATACAGCTAAATAAGAACGAGTTCTTGAGGAAGGAAGTGCCGTTTTTAGGGCACGTAATTACCCCAGAAGGACTAATACCTAATCCGGATAAAATTAGTGCAATAGTAAAGTACCCCATACCAAAAACGCAAACAGAAGTAAAAACATATTAATAGCATGCTGTGACCTAAGTTCGCACTTAGGTCACGCCTACCCGTGACTTAAGTAGTCGATTACTGCACCGTGTTTATCTGCTTACGGCATGATTAGGCGTGACAGCGGACTTAATTAAACGTGCTATAAAATATCGTAAGATTCGTGTGACTTCAGTAGCCCACAGCACGGCGTGATTTATCACCCTCGCTCTGCTCGGGCGCTAATATCATGACGTGCAATAATGGGCCACTTAAGTCGCATGTATCGTAATATACTATTAGGACTTACTGGCTTTTACAGAAAATTTATCAGAAATTACGCGAAAATTTACAAATCTCTCTCCGATACACTCAAGAAAAGAGCAAAGGTAGATCATAATAATTAAAAATTTATTGAAGCTTTGAACAAACTTAAGGAACTCATTACAAATGCACCTGTATTAAGATATCCAGATTTTGACAAAGTATTCTATTTTTTATCCCAAGAACAACATCCACTATTCAACTTTTCAAGGACTCTAAACTCTGCAGAACAGAACTACTCTACTATAGAGAAAGAACTGCTAGGAATTATTGAAGCGTGTCGACATTTTCGGCCTTATATTTATGGTCGAAAATTTATAATCAAAACAGACCATAAGTCTCTCACTTGATTCTGGTCCTCGAAAACACCAAATACCAGATTAATTCGCTGGAGATTGAAATTGAAAGAGTATAACAATGAAATTAAATACAAGAAAAGATGTGAGAATAAAGTAGCTGACGCTTTAAACAGAATCGAGACAAACAATCAATAAGAAGAAGAAGAAGACTCTCTTTCTATGCTCCCACAAGCATCCGATATCACCCACTTCAACAACCAACAGCTGATAGCACTCATTACGACCACTAACAAGGATGCCACGTATTCCAGTGAGTGTTTGGGTAGAAAAGACGACAAGGGCAAAGCAATCTGGAGAAATAGAGAATAAGAACCGAGTTCAGAGGGAAAATAACCTGATTCGCGAGATTAAAATTATACAAAATTGTCAGAGACAAATATTGCGGCGATTAGATAATTATGGTGAGAGGTTACATAATTTAGAACAGAATTTAGGAATAGCTGATAATGCAGCGAACAATAGTGCCATTGAAGCTGAAACCGCGAAAAAAGCATGTAAGATTTTGCAATGTAAAGTCGTAAAAACTTTCGATTTCATGGATGACGTGCTAGATAAGAAATTTAACAAAGTATATAACGAGATTTAAAAAGTAGAAAAAAAATTTTTTGTTAATTAAAATAATAACTTTTTTGTAGCCGTCATAAATCTGTTGATACAGGAACAAAATTTTTGGATTTTCTCGGAAAAATAAAGAGTTTATTTATTTTTTCAGATCGAACGTTGGATATAAAGTATTGATGTTATAAACAAATTTCCAATATACTTACTCACCTATTAGAAATTTACTCAAAGGCCGAATCCATCTCAAATCAGGTGACTCGCGTATGCCTGTGTCACCGATTATTTTGGGATAAAAGTATTTTTGTTCTTCTCCAAAAATTATTTGAGCCGTATATTTTTATTTTTTTGTTGCAAGAAAATTTCATGCGTTCAGCAATGTCGAAAAATTCCCAGAAAATGCTTACTTAGAAATAAATTTTTTCAATGTAATTTTCAGACAGCTACTGCATCACCAGTTTTTTAAGCTTTTTAGCGTGTAACACCTAATTTCACTTAGTTTTGAGCCCTCTTTCATGATCTGTATGTTATTTTCAAAAATAATAAAAAA